>APFE031332292.1:0-107064 GCA_000404065.3 Pinus taeda
AGAGCTTATGCTGGAATCTGTGTTTCTCTCGCGGGTGATTCTGTCAAGAAACCGAGATTCTCGCGGGTCTGGAGGCTGTCTTCTCATGCCTCGAAGCCCTGCTTCGACAGGGTCAAGGGCTGACCAGTAGCATGGAGGCGGAGGGGTCCAGTGGGGCCCCTACTTTCAAGCAGATAGTCCTACAGAAACAAAAAAATGATAGAAAGGAAGGGGTCAGAATCTCAGGGCTGGACAACAGCAATCAACCTGGCAGTGGAGACAGGGTTCAATCTCAAGGGAACACTGACAAGACAAAAGAAACAACGCAGGGCACAGGCCCAGAAACGGATAACCTGATAGGAGCTAAAGACAAAACTCCTGTAATAATTAATTCCTCAGAAAACAAGAAACGACAAGGGCGGGATGAAAGGAAGCAAACAGGGAACAGACAAGGTAGGCCGGAAAAGGAGGGGGAACCTAGTTCAAACCTCAACACACTCTCTTCAAGAAGTGGAGCCTACAAACCGAAAAAGACCAAAAGCTTACAGGTAGTTATTACGGACCCATAAATTCAAGCTTATAGGGAGCACATGGCGGAACGAGCTATCATTTGCAAGTTCATGGGTATTTGGCCGTCGGAAAAAGCTCTGTGTCACTGGATAAAACTGCATTGGAAACCTCGAGGAGATGTTCAACTTCACCTAGGAGCCAAAGGCTTCTTCACTGTGGTCTTCGCCAACCTCGAAGACAAGGATCGAATTTTTGAAGGTGGCCTGTATTTCATGGCTTCAGCAGGATTGTATTTGAGACCCTGGAAGCCGAACTTTTCCCCGGAGAAGGAATCCTTCACCCAAGTCCCAGTCTGGATTCGCTTATTCTCTCTTCCAATAGACTACTGGGGTCTGACTGCACTGAAACAAATTGGTGACAAGTTGGGTACTTTCATCAAAGCCTCTGAAGCAACTCTCCAGAAAAGATATACTTCTTATGCCCGGATTTACATTGAAATGGATGTCTCCGGAGCACTGCACGAAGGACTTTGGCTGGAATACAGGGACGAGGAATACTTTCAGGATATAGACTATGAGCAGATTCCCTTTCACTGCCGAAAATGCCATGAACATGGGCATCTGTTAAGGGATTGCCCAAAGATCAAGAAGGAGCAAGAAATCGATTCAGTTCAAGCCCACAAAGACACAGAAGTTTTCCTCAAACCAAAATCCAAACACAGAGCAAATAGATGAAAGAATATCAGAGGAAACGGGGAAAGAAATATCCACAACAACCCGTTTGTGCTCCTAGACCCGGAAACTGACTCAGAAGAAAAGCACAAAGCTCCAACTTTAGGAGCAGAAAACAGAGAAAAAGAAACACCCACAGAGAAGGATACGCATGCAGAGAACTTTAACAATGAGGTTCAAATGCAGGAGAGAACAGAGGATACGGAGGAAGAAATGGATATGTTAACCAGTGATGGCGGCAGCGAAGAACAAGACTGGGAGGAATGCGCTAGCAAGAGAAGTTCTGAACCTACCAGCAATGGCTGAAAACTGGAAAGCCAAAGGGATAGAAAACGCGTCGGAGGAAGAACTCAGAATAGTTAATGACCTCTTCATAGCAAGGCAAAGAGCATTATTGGAAAGGCAGAACAGGAAGCTAGGTGCGGCGAAAGGCAACAATTCACATTCAAAAAGCCCCCTATGGAAAACATCCAGTTCCAAACAAAAGAAGAGAAGAGGTCGGAAAACAAGTGGGGAAGCACTACAAGAGTTAGGCATGATCATGTTAAACTTAGGGAAAATGAAGGCACTCACCGCCTTCGATTTCTTCCAATAAAAATCAGTTTTCTATGAAGATAATCTCGTGGAATGCCAGAGGGCTCAACAGCCAGGCGAAATACAAGATTTTAAAACGGAAGATCCAATGTCATAAACCAGAAATCATGTTTTTACAAGAAACAAAATGCAGCAGCCCCAACATCACCAATCTATGCAGAAAACTCGGAGATCACATGGAAGTCCTAGAAAATGAAAGTCAAGGAAGAGAAGGAGGCCTTGCCACCCTCTGGGATTCAAGGGAAATCCAGATGCTTTCGGCGGAAGCCAACATGCACTTCATGGCGACCGTATTCCAACCCATAGGTAACTCTAGTTCCTTCCTCTGTGTCAACATTTATAGTCCTCAGAAGCTAGAAGATAAGTTATCTTTTTTAGAAGCTCTTTATAAAATTATTAGAAGATATCCAAATTCAAAGTGCATTTTGGGGGGTGATTTCAACATGATAACAACCCTGTTGGAAAAAAAAGGAGGTCTAAGAAAACTAAACAGAGATGCAGAAGCCTTCGCCTCCTTCATTGAGACCGCCAAACTTGTTGATATCTACCCCAAAACTGGTTCCTTCACTTGGAACAATCAAAGGGGAGGTGACAAGCTAATAGCTTCCCGCCTGGATAGATTCTTAATCTCAGAAAGCATCATAATGGATGGCACCACAGTTGAATCAGACATCCTTCCCAGTGGGGGATCGGATCACTGGCCAATCTCGCTCATTGTTGAAGTTTCAAGCACCCCTAGGAATAAACCTTTTCGGTTTGAAAAGTTCTAGTTAGACCACCCCAACTTCCAGGAAATGGTAAAGAAATGGTGGTCGGAACCTTTGGAGCACAGTGGATCTAGAATGTTCAATCTCCAAAAGAAGTTAAAAATGACCAAACTACAAATAAAAGAATGGAACAAAACTGTCTTTGGTAACATCTTACAGGAGAAGATAATTCTCGAGAATAAACTGGAACAGATCCACAGAGAAGGCGCAGCAGGAAACCTCAGTGCTGAGGCTCTGGAGCAGGAAAAAATTCTCTCGCAGTAATGGCACAATCGCTGTTCTCAAGAAGAAACCCTATGGAGACAGAAATCAAGGATTCAGTGGTTAAAAGAAGGAGAGCTGAACACCAAATTCTTCCACAGATCGATGCTAGACCGCAGAAGTAGCAATAGAATTATAGAACTGAAAAACGATACAGGGGAAATCCTAAAAAACCACAATGAAATATCTGCACTGCTCTCGGATCATTTCAAATCGATTGCTCAGGAACCTCACATAAACAGAGAGAAAGCCATCAAGGAACTAACTGCAGCCATCCTGAAGACTATAACCGCAAACTAGAACTGGGCCCTGTGTAGGGAAATTTCCATGGAGGAAATAAAGGAAGCTATCAGAAGCATGCCTAATGATAAGGCTCCAGGGCCAGATGGGTTCACCATTAATTTCTATAAAGCCTGCTGGAGTATTGTCAAATAGGATGTGTGGGAGGTGGTGGAAGATTCCAGACGATCGGGAACTATTCTCAAATCCCTCAACTCTACCTTTCTTGCACTCATACCTAAAGTTGAAGAAGCCAAAACCCTTGACAAATTCAGACCTGTTGCCTTATGTAATGTCATATACAAGATTATATCAAAAGTGATAGCCAGCAGATTGAAAACGATTCTCCCGGGCATTATCTCTGAAGAGCAATCAGGATATGTGGAGGGCAGACAAATTTTCGACAACATCCTTTTAGCTCAGGAGATGATTCATTCCCTACATTCAAGGAAAGAGGCAGGAATGCTTATGCAATTGGATCTCTCAAAGGCCTATGACAAAGTCAGCTGGAAGTACCTCGAAGCAGTTCTAAAAGCTTTTGGCTTTTGCAGTACTTGGATTAAGTGGATCATTGCTCTAATCAAATCTCCAAGGTATTCCATCCTTGTCAACGGAGCTCCCTCTGCTCCCTTCGCTCCTTCCAGAGGAATCAGGCAAGGAGATCCCTTATCCCCTTTTCTCTTCATCATCCTAATGGAAGGCCTCAGTCGTACCATAGCTAAGAAGAAAGCAGAAGGTAAAATACGAGGTCTTCAGCCCATAAGATCACTTCCAGCTACCACGCACCAACAGTTTGTCGACGATACTATGTTACATGGCACTCCCACAGTGAAGGAGGCGGTTGCTTACAGGGAAACCCTAGACCTCTTCAACCAGGCCTCTAGTATGGAAATTAATTTCTGTAAATCAACTATCTTCTTTTTCAATACCCACCTGGCTGTTCAATCTCACCTAGCCCAGCTTTTAGGATTTAGGATTGGTTCCCTACCTTCGAAATACTTAGGGGCTCCTCTGACTCTCAAACCCTGGAAAAAAGAGCATTGGGAGAAAATTCTCGCCAACCTGAAGAAAAAATGTTCACACTGGACGAACAGAGCTCTAAATTTAGCAGGTCGTCTAGTCCTAACCAAAGCCGTCTTTCAAGCCATTCCGCATTATCTTCTCTCATTGCTCCCTGCTCCCAAAGGCATTCTGCAACAAATAAGAAATATCCAGCGTTCATTCCTTTGGAGCGGTAATGGTGAGAAGAAAAAGTGGGCTCTTGTTGCCTAGAACAAACTCTACATGTCAAAATCTAAGGGGGGGCTGAATCTAGTTGATCCAGAGGTTGTCAACTGAACTTGTGGAGCTAAATTATGGTGGAGATGGATTGAAAACCCTACCTTACATTGGGCCAAGCACTGGAAAGAAAAATATGTCCCGGATTGTGACATTCAGGAACTCATCAGACTGCAGGAAACCTCGGAAGGCTCACCCATATGGTATCATGCCAAGCGAAACAAAAATCTTGTTCAGGATAACAGCTTTTGGGAAATTCGTAACGGCAGGCTAGCTCTGTTATGGGAGGACGCCTGGCAACAACTACCCAAACTCGACTCTCCAGAATTACTAAATATAAAGCAAACCTATCAAGCTCGGGGCAGATACAAAGTTAACCAATACTGGCATTAGTACAACACAGACGAAAATTGGAGGGACTGGATTAACTTTAACCATGAGAATACAGAGGCCAACAATCACACAGTTCAACATTTTAATGAGCGCATCCTAAAAAGAAAGATCAGGAAAATGGAAGAGGATGACAAACTCAAGTGGGGTCTCAAGGGAAATGGCAATTTCTCACTGAAAGAAGCCAGAAATATTTTAGAAAAGAACGAACAGGGAGAGATCCTGCCGTGGAGTAGCAAAGTTTGGGATAATCTTCTATGGCCCAAAATCAGAACTTTCCTATGGCTCTTGATGAGAAATAAGACCCTTACCTGGGACAATCTTTGCAAGAAAGGCTTCGAGGGACCCTCTCGGTGCCCTATGTGTCTTGAAGAACTGGAATCATTGAACCATCTTTTCAACAACTACGAATGGGAATCACAATTATGGTGCTGGATGGAAGGGATCCTCAACAGCTCGGACCGGAAAATAGATTCAATTCATAGCACTATTCTGAATTGGAGAACTGACTTTTTGGGAACACAAAGAGTCAACAACATTTGGAAATCGGCACCAGGATTTCTACTTTGGTCTATATGGAAGGAGCGCAAACGAAGAATTTTCCAAGACGAGTACAGGAACATCAATTTCTCAAAAGACAGAATAATAACCAACATCCAGCAATTAATTCAAATCAAATGCAGAACGGAAAGCAATGAAAAGCCTACAGCACTGGACTTACGAATTTTAAAAAGTTTCCGACTGGAGGGAATTGTCAATCACTCTGCTCCGCAACACAGAACTCCACCACCCTCACTAAGCGATACTTGGCAATGCCCACCGGTTGGAGGTCTCAAATTGAATTTTGATGGGGCGTCGCGCGGCAACCCTGGTTTAGCTGGAATTGGAGGTGTTATACGTAATCAACAGGGAGACATACTACATATCTACTACAAAGCGCTTGGAGAAAGCACTAACAACGAAATGGAATTTGTGGCCCTGGAACATGGCCTTAGAATTGCAAATTCCCGAAGCCTCCACAACCTAATTGTGGAAGGGGACTCCTCTCTGGTCATTTCCACAGCACAAAAATTACAGAGGGGGATCAAAGCTAACAAGGCCATCAAGCATTGGAGATTAGCCAAAGTCACTGAGAGCATTGCAGAACTCATGGACGGCATGCAGGGTCTTGTCTTCCAGGCGATCCGACGTCGAGCAAACAGGGTGGCGGATTACCTGGCGAACTGTCGAGTAGACAGTCAGGGAAGCGGATGGGACAGCTGTTGGGAGGAGGTGAACTGTCCAAATTTGAAATCCCGATTTACACAGCTGGCGCAACAAGACGTGACCAACAACGACCGAGCCTAACCGGTAACGGTCCTTTTCACCGGCTCCGTCAAACTGAAAACGAGAGCAATAAACAGGTATTCCATCACACCTATGGAAGGATTGGACAGAAGAAGCAGCGGCTATCAGTGTGGGGCAGAACCAAGCATGGGAACCATCAACAGAGATCATGCCACGAGGTTATTCGTAAGAACCGTTTGAGAAGAAAGGACAAGCACTTCAAGCTTAAGAGAAAGGCAATCGGAAATTCTTATGTGCCTGTAGGAAAAGATTATGAGAATCGTGTGAACACCTTCAATATTAATTGCAATAGTACCACTTCTCTTGCCCCTATGGAAAGCCACTCTCGGGAGATTTCCATGGCTCCAAGCTATTTAACAAGGGGGTCGGACGTGGATTCCACCACCTCTACCCTTAGTTCTGCCAGCACCAACAACAAGCAAGCTTAGGAAAGGCTGTGCCGTAACAGGTCGCGTAAGATCAGAATGGATGCATCCAGCTGTAGATGCACGGGGGCTAACCAGGATCTGTGTAATGCGCAGAACATGTATGTTACTAGAGCCTCAACAAGAAGCAAACGAAAAATTGCTGAGTTGGAGGCTAAAGTCAAGCAGGAAGAAGGTACCAAGCAGGAGGGAGCGGCAGTAGATGAGGTCAATTGGATTTGTGACCCGGGCACACCAGCTAGAAGAGCAACCTAGTTCATGCGAACTAACCCAGAAAGTTGGAGGATGAAAACTCTCCTGGCGAAAGCCCTAGACATGATGGAAGCTGATAAGCAGAACACTGAGAAGGAGCACCCTACCCCGGGCGGTCAACCTGGTAATCCCTCCGCTAGCCAGGAGTATTTGGACCACAGAATCTTGGCCGTTCAGGAAGGGGTGGAGATTGTCAACAAGAAGGTCACCCTGCTCATCAAGCTACTCAGGCAAACTATTAGCCCGGACCTTGTGGTACAGGAGCAGAAGATGAAGGAAGCCCAGAACTTCCAGTCCATGTAGGATCTGCAAGACAAAATGGACAAACATTTCCTCGATGTGGGTCTGGACATCACGAGCAGGCTGGGTGGCTTCCCCCGTCCGGGCGGATTCCGTTAGGCCCCGGGCTCTCGTGGCTCAGTTTTTGCTACTTCGGCTTTCCTCTAGTTTGTTTTATGTCCTCTTATGTCATGTGTCGATTTCGGGTCTATGGTCGTTCTCGGGTCCATGGTCGATTTCGGGTCTATGTGCCGATTTCCGGTCTTTTTGTCTCGGCCTTGTAAATGCTTCAGTTTAAACTTCCTTTTTTGTCAGCTATTAAATGCTATACCTATGATCTTAAAACAGCCGCCCTGCGTGGTGAGCTCTCCAGTTTTTTGTCAAACTTGCCTGTGGGCTTTTTTGTTTCATGGCAGTTCGCTTCCAACGCCTTTGCTCTGCAAGGCTGTAATGTGCTACTTTGGTTCCTGTCTGCCTTTGCAGACTCGATGTAAATATTTTATCTTTTTTTAATACAACTTTCTGACTTAC
Source organism: Pinus taeda (assembly GCA_000404065.3). Lineage (NCBI taxonomy): Eukaryota > Viridiplantae > Streptophyta > Pinopsida > Pinales > Pinaceae > Pinus > Pinus taeda. The sequence continues at coordinate 7,624 of APFE031332292.1, forward strand.
AAAAAAAAAAACTAAAAGAATGTAAAGTATGTTTGGCTATAAACATGTACCTAAAAAGAGTTTGATGAGAATGAATGGACAATGACTATAGTGTATTTCTCTATATTTTGAGTCAACGAAGAATATAAAATACATCACTTATAAGAAATATATATCAATAATGTTTGAAGGAAATATTTTTATTATTATAATGATTGAATGTAAAAAATATTAATATAAATATTTTTTAATATAATGTAAAATAATTTTAAAATAAATAAATATTTTAGTACAAATATGATAATGATAATGTTTAAAGTATAAAAATTGATAACGTAAAATAAAATTTAAAAATATAACACAATAATCTTACATTTAGATATAGAATTTAAAGGTATAAATTTTCAATTGTAAATCACGTCTAATGAGTGGTGGCTAAAAAATAGCATAAATAGTTATGAAAGTAATATTAATTTATTGTATTTGTATATAAAACGAATGCTTCCTTTTTAATTAATCTATCTTATAGCTACAAAATCTACAGAATCCTCCTACTATAGTTACTTGATCCAACCTTATTTTCTTGTCTTTTCATTTCCTTGTTTTCCCTTTACTTTCCTTGTCTTTCTTTTGCTTTCCTTTCTCCAATGCTAGAGTGCTCCAGGATTAGTCTAAGTGTGCAATACCGAATGACAGACAAAACTATAACTAACAAAATTTGTGTCTCTTCAACTTTCTTTTCTCTTTTAATGCTTTTTTTCATTTGCAAATTTCCTTAGCCACTAATAAACCAAGAATGATGCCTACTATAGTGGTTTTCCCAACATTCATCTTGGAATATGTGTCGCATGACCTTGGTCATGTTTTGCCTTTATAACTTTTATTACATAAAATTTTAATGTGACGATGTTACACTTTGCGTCACCCCTATGCATTTTTATCTATTGATCAACTAACTCTATCACAATTATATTTGATATGTTGGTGGGACGCATGGCACCTGATCCACCACTGAGCATGCTTGTTGTTAAAACTGCCATTTCTAGCCAAACTTCCACCAATTTTGGCCTTATGCCATATGTAACTGTTGTTAAGGCCTTTTCGATCAACATTTGACATTTCAAAACACATGAACTTTGAATAGCCATAAATCTTGATCGAGGAGGGCATTTTTGGATTTCCATGTACTGTTGAAAAGATCTTCCTGAGAAATATCCAACTATTCCACTTATAGGATCATCTAAGTTGATCTCTTCACGATGAAATTTATTTAAACCTTGGGAATCCAAACTATTATAGTCATCATATGATGGCTTCTCTAATAAGCCTACTACTATGATGATTCTCTACAAGAGACTTCAACAACCCTGGGAGCCCCCATGAGATTAAAATACCACGCACATGAGACATATTCCAATTGCCATTACAACTAGCCTAGTGAACATCAATGACAACACATTTGCTACCACCAATATCAATGGTAACCGAGTGGACATTAATGCAAACACATGTGATGCATCCAGGCATCCTAACGATGCAAATTATCCAACAATATACCCTTTTGGAATTGAATGAAACACCTCATAACTCATTTTCATTGATAGCCAATTCTCTTGCTACTTTCACATTTCTCCTTACATGAGCCACCACTAGCTTTTTCTCTTCTACCTAGGGCATCACAACTTATTCTTCTCCTTTGAAATTAATGGAAATGGAATACAAGTTTATTCTTATCCCCTTTCAATCACTGAGTAAGGATCATGTTTTTGATGTGCATTTTGCTTTGTAATATTCTCTTCAAGGTTTGTTATCGTCATGATGGGGCACTTGAAATGTGTCATTCAAGCTCATCTAAAACATTTTAAATAAAGACACGTAAAATAATCAATCATTAACTAATATTTCCTTCTTTCCTCTTGTAGTTGGTCTTGCTACTCTAGGAATCAGACATATATGATATTGTCCCCTTCAAAAACATATCTCCTATTCTTTGAATGCCTCTAGTTTTGGACACCTTATGGTTGCTAGATGAAACACTCTTCCTACCAATGCACCATTTGTAACAATTAAGAGGAATTGATACCAGTTAAAATTTCACATGGTTGAGAAATTTTAGAAGATCATTACTTAGCCATTTGCGAAGAATCCTAGGGTTATTCAGACTAAGATATTTATGCACTAGGTCTCTGCTACTACTGTACTCTTGCTAAAGAATGTTAATATCATGGAAGTTTTATGTCAAATCTTGTTTATTCCTGCATATCTTTTCTAAGAGCTCATTTGTATACCATGTCAGTTACTACAATAGTTGAGGTTGCCCTAGCACAAACTTATAGCACAATATGGGTTAGTGTTGTACTAGGTTGGAGATTCATATCTAGGACTTGTATACCTCTAAGATGCCAAGTGAGTTTCCACTCTTCTTTATATGTTTTCCTATTTAGATTCACACTCGCTTGATTTCTTACCATGCTCACTTGATTTTTGAATTTTTCCCAGGCTCGATTGATCTTGATTTTTTCACACTCTAGCTTGAGTTTGAAATTTTTCCATGCTCACTTGATCTTAAATCTTTATCATGCTCGCTTAGATTTTTCAGCAATTTTTCTTAGCTAAGAAAGTTTGGGATACAATTATAGCTACAATTTATGTGCTTAGTATCAAAACCAAAGTTTGAAAAAAGAGCTTGCCATCTAGCAAATTTTTCTTCGCTTTCTTTTTTAATCTCTTTGGCCAAGACCTTTTCCATAGCTAAAGCATATGTTCTTAGGACAAATATTTTATTTACTGGGAAGATTTCAAATTTATTAACTGCATTTAGAGAAGCTTTGATATCTTTTTCTATAGTTTCATAAATTTTCACTCCTTCCTACTATATTCCTAAAGAAAACTAAATAATTTTTTCTTTATTCTTCTGACCATCATATCTTACATGTTTGAGGATTGTTCTCCATTCTTCTTCACTAGCATCATATTTGACAATTTTGGGCAATTCATCATCTGCATCATAGAGTATGGGGAGATTTGAAACGTTATCTTTGGTATTTCTTTCGACTTTTGTGTGATATTTAGATCATATTGGAGAATTTTTTGACAACCTTTCATTTAGTATATTCTTATCGTGGACACAATCTTTGTAGGAATGGCTTACATAATTTAGGCTTCCCAAGAACCTCTCAATTTGGGTTTTGTCTTTTATTTTATTAGGAAACTTATCAGCAAATTCCATTCCATGTTGTTGCAAGGCTACCTTCCATTAGATATTATGTTTCCCACACAATTGATTGAGGTTTTAAATAATTCCATCTTTTTCCTATTAAAATATGCAACTACTATCAAATTCCACCTTGTACAACTCATATGATGGAGATGTTGATGGAATTGAATTGCTCTTTTCTATAGGAGAAAAATAGACCTAAATTTCACTTCATTTGGACAAGCATAAGTTGGATTTTCAATTTATGCACCCTCATATGCACATTTCGATAGGTCAGCCTCAACATCAAATTGGCATTGTCAGACAGCCATGGAAGCCTATAAATACAATTTACCTAGGGCTCATTTGGACATCACTAACCAAGAATCTTCTTCTCTTCTCATTGATTGGGTCACATAGGTTTGAGGCAAGGCCAAAAAAACAAGTTTTCAAAGGTATGAGATTACAGTATTTGAGGCTCGAAGATGATCTAGGGTGTATTGGAAAGAGTCACATGCTTGCCACATAGCATTTTTGGCTATAGTTACTGGCACATAGTCATAAAGGGAGTGGCTGATATCCTATAGTCACTCTTACATTCCCTCATGCATGTGACTAGGAGTTTTATTGATGTTAACCATTGACCAAACTTATCTACAATTGAGAAGTTGTCTCTAATATAATATGAACAAGAAATTTGTTTTTGAATGTTATTGGGTTTTATTTTTGATGATATTATATTGGGCTCATTGTACTCTCTGTTGAAAATTTTATTACAATCTAATAGAAGAAGAATTTCAAAGGGTTTTCTATCTAGTGGGGTTTTCCCTTAGTCTTTGACAAAATTTGGTGTATGTTGTTGATGTGTTGATTGTCTCCTTTATCATTGAATTTATTGTTCTATCTTCAATTACTATTTATGAATGGAAAGACCAATTATAGTTGGAAACATTATTAATTGAATTTTGGAATTGGGTTAAAGTAACTGATACAACATAGAAAAGTCTAAAAACTAATATGATATCAAATCTAAGGTGAAGGACAAGCCCAAAAGGAGACATGATTTGAAGAAATCATCTTTGGAAAGTCGAAAGAGGTGATCTAATCAAATTCAAGATGACTTCCTTCTTCAAGAGTGATGAGAAGTTGGGTGACTCGTCGAATTTTGCTACATGGAAAGTTAGGTTGGAGATCATAGCTGATAACAATGATGTTTTGGACTACATTCATGGAAAAGTAGCTGAACTTCCAGAGAATAGTTATGCTTCTATAAAAAAGAAGAATAATAAAGGTTAGTTAAAAAGAAAGAAAATTATAACTGATGGTTTACAAGATAATTTACTTGCATATGAGAAGGTCTAAAGATATGTATGATAAGATATATGGCATGTATGAAGTCAACAATCTAAATGAAATCATCTCCTTGAAAGATAAACTCAACAACACCAAGATGCACAAAGGTCAGTTTGTGCAATCTTACATAATGAAGATATCTTGTCTTAAAGATCAATTGCAAAGTGTTGGAGAATTTATGTTTGATAGGGAATTGGTGATTGTGACTCTAAGAGTTCTCCCTCCTATTTTAGAAACCTTCAACATTGTCATAATTAATATCAATCTCCTCCCATCATTTGATGAAATTGTTGGGAAGCTCACTCAAGAAGAGTCAAGGATGATATCAAGAGGAAGGATTCAAAATAATGAAGAAGGAGAGGCTGATGCATTCATCACTCATGATAAAGAAAAGAAGAAAGGGGAAGGAGTTCCATCAAGAAATCCTCCTCGTTGAAATGCAAGTAAAGAAAGGAATATGTGAACATCGAATGCTACAATTGTCATAAGAAAGGCCACTATGCTCGAGAGTCCCCCAAGAAGAAAAATCAACCATGTTACATTATAATAAGCAAAAACAACAGATTTAATGATAAAAGAAGAAGAGATGGCCGAATAAATGACCGTTATGGCAAATATGAAAGAAGAATAAGAGATTACCCAAGTGACCATGGAGAAGATCATTTTCCTCAAAAGAAGTCAAAATTCTCTAGGTATGAACGCAATGTTGCAAGTCAATCTAAATATATTCTTATTTCTACCCTTACTAGTTCATCTCCTTCAGATTTGTGGGATAGTTTTTTGGTTTATTGTGGGGTCACTCATCACTTCTATGTTTATAAGTAATTTCTCTCTAATTTGGTAGATAGGGAGTCAAATTTTAAAATCGTTCTTGGAGACAACTCCACTCATCTCATTAATGGTTTTGGGTCCTTCAAATTTCATTTAAATTATGGGGAATATATACTGATACATGATGTGGTGTATGTTCCTGGGTTGAAGAAAAATTTGGTATCAATATCCACTTTGGAAGACAAAGGGATGAGGGTTTTCTTTATCAAGGGAAAATTTATTTCTTGGCTTGTTATTTGACATATGAGAAATGCATTCACATCGGGATCGAGATGTGAAGGAATATACAGGGTCATTACAAGACCAATACTATCATTGGTTCATAATACTAATCATCCAAACAAATTATGGCACCGAAGCTTGGCTCATCTACATTATGATGCACTTATGAAATTAGAGAAATTGGTCTTGAGGATTCCAAAGGTTCAATCTCAACATGATGGAGTATGTTCAGGATGTGCTAGTGGAAATATGATAAGCGGAACATTCCCCTCTAGTGAGAACAAGACCACTAACATCCTCCATCTCATCCATTCTGACATATATGGTCTAATACCCATTCACTCTATTAATGGTTATCTCTACTACATCACACTAATTGATGATTTTTTAAGGAAGTCGTGGATATAATATTTGAACGATAAGGATGAAGCTTTATAAACATTCAAGTTCAAAAAGCATTTGTTGAAAATAAAATAGGGAAGAAGATGAAAATATTGAGGTCTAATAATAGTGGAGAATACATGTCAAATGAGTTCACTAAATTTTCCAAGAAGGAAACAATTGTGCCATATACTCCCAAACAAAATGGTCTAGCTGAAAGGAAGAATAGGACTATTGTAGAAATTACCCGAGCAATGCTCCATGATTAAAATTTTCCTAATTTCCTTTGGGTAAAATCTTCACATGTTTTTGTATATGTTCAAAACAGGGTTCCTCATCAAGCTTTGGAAAAAAAAGGACCCCGGAAGAAGTATTTACAGGTGTCAAGCCTGAAAGTGGTCATCTCCACGTATTTGGATGTCCCATATATCTCCATGTGCCAAAGGACAAAAGGAACAAATTGGAAGGTACATTAAGAAAAGGTACAATTCTTGGATATTATGAAAAATATAAAGCATATAGAATATATATTCCTCATTAAAGGAAGGTTGAAATTAGTAGGGATGTTACATTCAATGAATATGCCTCCATTGAAAAAGAAAGGGACCTTCCTTTGCCCCCTCCTCCTTAGAAGAATGAGGATATGGATATTCTGAATGGTCCTTCTATGCCTAAATCTGAGACTGATATTTCTTATGATCCCATGGAGCCTATGTATCCCATACATCCTCCTCCAAGTTATCGTCCTACTAGGAAGATAACAATTTGGCTATGTTACACTCTACAAGATGCTGACAAACAAGTTCTCATTCAAATATCATTTAGATAATGGAAGAAGCCATGCATGTATCGGTGATATGTTGCAGCCATGAGCACTATGATTTAGGTTGAACCTTCCACATTCAAAGAAGTTGTAAAAAAAAAGTTTGGAAAGATGTTATCGCTGAAGAATATGAATCAAATATGAATAATTACATATGGGATGTTGTGCCCAAACCAAACAGGAAATCCATGGTAAATTCAAAGTGGATATTCAATATCAAGAATGGAGTTGATGGTAGCATTGAAAAATATAAGGTGAGGTTCATGGCTCAAGGAATCTCACAGAAAGAAGGAAAATATTATCACAATATATTTGCACCTGTGGATCAATATACACCTATTCATTTGATGGTTTCCCTGGACACAAGTCAAGGATGGACCCTTTATCAAATGGACATAGAAATTATGTTCCTCTAGGACATGTTATAAGAAGAAGTGTATGTTGAGAAACTAGAGGGATTTGAAGTAGAGGATCAAAAGGCACATGCTTGCAGATTGAAGAAAACATTTTATGGTTCGAGGCAAGCCCTAGAGCATGGTATGCCAGCATAGATAGTTATTTGATGAAGCTAGGACTCACAAGAAGCAATGTCGATCCCAACTTCTACTTCAAGGAAGTCCAAAATATGTTGATGATTTTGGTTTTATATGTTAACAATCTACCCTTGATAGGTAGTGAGCCTCTAATAATTCAATGTGATAGGGAGCTAGCTTCTGAATTCGAGAGGAAGGACCTCAGACTAGTGCAGTGCTTTCTAGGCCTTGAGATGTGGCAAAGGCTTTGAGAGATTTTACTTTCATAAGGAAAATATGTTGTGAATATATTAGAGATATTTGGAATGACAGAATGAAAGTCCATGACAACACCTATGGAAATTAACTTCAAGAAGTTATGTGGAGAACTTGCAGGACCTGATTTTGTAAATCCATCTGAGTATAGACAATTGATTGCGGCTTTGATTTTCCTTGTGAAAACCTATCCATACATATGATATGCAGTGAACATATTGATTAATTTCATGACCAAGCCTCTCCATGCACATTGGATTGCTTCCAAACACCTTTTGAGATATTTTCAAGGGATGATCACACTTCATCTGAGATATTCTACTGTAGGTGTTTGACTTCATGGAAAAAATGATGCTAACTGGGAACGAAATGTTATCGATAGGAAACCTATGTATGGATTTTTGTTTTAGTCATGGATCTTCCATGATATATTAGATTAGTAGCATGCATAATTCTATAGCATTGAGTACCATCGAGGTAGAATATATTAACACTAGCATGGCTAGATGCGAAGCAGTTTGGTTGAGGGAGCTCTTTGGAAATCTATTTGAGCAGGTCTTAGACACTACATTGATATATTATGAAAACAAGAGTGGGATATCTCTACTATAGAATCTCTTATTCCATGAAAATTCCAAGCACATTGAGATTTGATATCACTTCATTCGAGACATGGTGAAAAGAGGAGTCATTTGACTCCATCAAATATCGACAAATGAGAATATTACATATATTTTCACCAAAGATTTATTGAAAGGGATGTTATTCATCTTCACAGAGAAGATTAGACTAATGGATGTGCCCCTTCTTGAAAAGGGACATTGCTAATCGAGGACACTGATCCAACTCTTCCCCCCTGTTTGAGCTTCCAAAGTGAGGAATTGAGATAGAGGGCTCCTAAGGTTAAGGGATCTCTAGACAATAGGGTCTTTCTTCTATATGTTACCCATTGGGTTGGAGTAGTAGCTCACCCTATCTTGGTCTTTACAGAGTATACCCCATTTGGCATCATACCCACAAGCTAGGCTTCTTGGGATTGTCCCTCCACGTCTAGCCAACAGGTTGAGGAGACTTCGAGGTATGTGATCCTTACTTCTTAGTAAGTAAGGTATCTTGTCCAAGATAGGATTATGATGCAGGTATTCCACCACATGACTCTTAAGGGTCATTGCTGGGAAGATCAATGTGAAATAGGATGGCTTGAGTAGTAGCTCCCCTACATCACCTATTGCTCAATATGGGGTCGTAGTAGTAGATCCCCATGAAATTCTGAGTAGTAGCTCTTGTACTAGCTGTACTAGCTGATTTGACATTTTCACCCCTAGCTCTTGTACTAGCTGATATGTTTACTAGTATGTAGGTGATGGCTACAAAAGGCTACAACCTTCTCTTTTCTTCCAGGGACCATGTTTCATAAATTTTTAGACTAGATCCATCAGTAACACCATTCAACCAAAATATATATGCATAAATTGATCTCCTTTGCACCAACCACAACTAAATCAATCAATCACTTTGACAACCCTTCAATCTGATCTTTCAAAATGCTGTAACTAAAAAAAGTAACCAGAACCCAAGCCAGAACCCAGAACACTACAAAAGTAAACAAAAGTAGCTAAAACATATTTTACAAGGTATATCGTACTTCCATGTGTCAAACCTGTGTGCATACACTCCTTTCTCGAGGTTAACTTGCGTACAGATCTGCAAATCAAACTTAAGATGTATACACTGTTTTCATATGCACAACCAATGTGTATACGAACCTTTTCTAAAGTTAACCTGCATACAGATCTATAAATGATGATTTAAATATTACAACAATTCTAGATTTCAGTTATACCCAGATCATCATATCTACAACATGCGCCAGTTTTTCAGATAAATGATCAGACCACATAAAGATACTTCACTTCAAGCCTTAACATCTTGACCCATCATTAGATCTTATCCTTCATCAAGTGCTAAGGTTCATCCTTGGTTTAGATCCAACTATGCACTGTAACCTAATAACCTGTACTCTAGATCTTACTTATCATTAGATATTCAATGCTTGAGTTTCCGAGCATGATCTTCTTCTCCTTATATAGTGTTAGGCCTTTCTTAATACCGTGGTCCAAAACCACTTAGGACTAATACCTTGGACCAATGGATCAATACTTCAGACCAGATACTTTGGACCAAAATGATGGATCAAAATACTATGGGCCAAATATGACAGACCAAAACTTGGATTTCCAGCATGTATGTGCCTTTCCTTCTATGAAACTACATGTGTACATTATACGTAGTTTTTGGTCTATTAACCCACATATATACGCTACTTTATCAAGGTGAACCTGCATATATTTGTCTTTCCTCATTCTATTAAGTTTGATCTATAACCCTGAGTTGTTAACCGGCTGAACTGTACTCTGTCATTTGAGTGAGTTGCCATCAAGGACAACACCTGTGTCAAATCTGAGTCATAATGCCAACAATATCCCCCTTTGGACTTGCTGGAAACCCCAAGTCACTCTCTCCCCCTTTGTCATCAAGGGCAAAGGGTCATTCTCCCCTTAAGTACATGTTGAATTCTCTGATATGCTGGAGTGTGCTGAATGAGCTCTATGCTCCCCCTGAATATAAGTAAGGTCTACAAAAAGATGTTCTAAAGGAAGAACATGACACTAGACATACATCATAAATGGCCTTCCTATCACCAATGAATCATACATACATCCATCTCCCAACCAAGTGGGGATATACCAGGTTTGACTCATCCACCCAACCAAGTGGGGATATACCAATTGTTTATAGATGTCAAAATAGGAACATTACATCATCCATCCTATGCATAGTGGGGTAACAAAATAGGTCGTTTCATGACCTTTACATTAAAAGATTAACATGCCATATAAAATAGAGACCAAAAAATATGAAACAAGACCATGATAGTCATCAGTAACTATCATCAGTAGCATCTATCAATCAGCATCGAGACTAGAAACCATGTTCTCCCCCTGAACCTGCTCCACTTGAATAAAAAACAACTATGAATCTGTACCAAGATCTTCAAAAATAATGCCAACAATGCATTATTAGAAGTATATGCTCCCCCTGAACCTGTGCTAGATGATCACTGTCAGATCTGATCATTTCATATAGTATAATATTTATCAAGGCATCATCATCAATTAGATATAAATCAAGTTATCAACAACTTATGAGAGCCAACATATTTCCACATGTAATCCACAGATTGTAACCATCATCAAGCAGAGAAGATAATTCACTGAACCATATCAGACTCCTTTCATCCTAAGTCTGGCCCACTACTTTTCCGAAAACCAACATATACATGATTGTATCCACAAAAACCAGTGTATGTATGTGACTGCGTGTCATGAAACTCACGTATAACCACCTTTCTCTAGAATAGATAAGTTTTAACAGCAGTGTGATGCATCAACTACTCCCAGCTTATGTCTGAGATATTCAAATGTCTCTTTGGGCAGTGGTTTGGTGAATATATTAGCAACATGTTCTCTGGAGGGAACATACTCCAATTTGACCTTTTGTTGAAGCACTTGTTCACATAGAAAATAATATTTGATGGGTATGGGCTTGGTCTTGGAATGCATGATTGGATTCTTTGAAATACTGATGGCACTTGTATTATCACATAGAATGGGAATGGGTGAAGTACATGTGATCTATATGTCTTGCAATGTTTGCATCATCCAAAGGAGTTGTGTGCAACAAAATGCAGCAGCCACATATTCTGCTTCAGCTGTAGATAATGCAATTGAGCCTTGCTTCTTGTCGAACCAAGACACTAATATGGAACCCATATAGAATGCACCACCACTAGTGCTTTTTGTGTCATCAACGCTTCCTACCCAATCTGCATCTATATATGCATGAATTGTAAGATCTGTATCTCTAGGATACCATAAACCAAAATTTAGTGTTCCTTGAAGATATTTGAATATCCTTTTGATTGCCTGAAGATGAGATTCCTTTGGATTTTCTTGGAATCTTCCAACTATTCCCACTGCATGCATGATGTCTGGTCTGGTACCTATTAGATAAAGCAATGCCAATCATGGATCTATAAGTTGGTTGATGCACCACTACTAATTCATCATTTGAGCTGAGATTGTATCCTGTTACCATTGGAGTACATACTGGTTTAGAATCTTTGGTGCCATACTTTTTCAGGATCTCTTCGAGATATTTGGTTTGTGACAGAAAAATACCATATTTGTTTTGTTGAACTTGTAGACCAAGAAAGTATGTAAGCTCACAAATTAGGGACATTTCAAATTCTTGCTTCATTATTGAAGCAAAATTTCGACTCATGGCTTCTTCAATGCTACCAAAAGTGATATCATCAACATACACAACAAGTATTAGTAATTTATTATTGTCAATATTTGTGTATAAATTGTTATCAGCTGATCCCTTTGAAAAACCTTGTTGATGGAGATATTTATCAAGATGGTAATACCAGGCCCTTGGAGCTTTTTTTAGACCATAGAGATCCTTTCTGAGTCTTCATACATGTTTTGCATCATTCCCAACAATGAATCCATCTGGTTGTTCAATATAGACTTCTTCTTCTATGTCTCCATTAAGAAAGGCAGATTTCACATCCATTTGATATACTTTGAATTTCTGAAAACTAGAAAAAGGAAGGAACATTCTGACAGCTTCAAGTCTAGCAACAGGTGCAAAAGTTTCTTAAAATTCTATACCTTAATGTTGAGCATATCCTCTACAAATAGGTTTAGAATTATTTCTAATAACTTCTCCATTTTCGTTCAGCTTGTTTTTGAATATCCATTTAGTTCCTATGATATTCTTATCATGAGGTCTAGGAGCTAATTCTCAAGTATTATTCTTTTCAATTTGCTCAGGTTCTTCATTCATCGCCTTGACCCAACATTCATCCCTGCATTCTTCATTTACATTTTGAGGTTCAATGGAAGATGGTAATGCTAGATAGCTTGAAGTTTCAACAATGGTTCTTCTAGTCTGCACACCTGCCCCTTTTTCTCCTAAGATTTGAGCTTCTGGATGATTTTTTTGAACATACCTAGATGGAGTCTTTTCTTCTACCTTTATCTCTTGTTCTGGTGCTTCATTGGTTTCTTCTTCAGAATAAGTGGTAGGATAATCCTCATCTTCTTCATAATCTTCAGTTTTTATTTGTTTTGGATTTTTGCATGCTTCATCAACCACAACATCAATACTTTTAATGATTTTCCCAAGTCTTTTATTATAATATTTATATCCTTTACTTCGGGAAGAGTAACCAAGGAGAGTACCTTCATCCTCTCTGGGCTCAAACTTACCAAGTTTTTCATCAGTGCTTTTGATGTAACATTTGCTTCCAAAAACATTGAAATATTTTACAGTATAAGTCTTACCATACCAAAGTTCATGTGGAGTTTGAGTGCTCTTTACTTGAACATTTTCTTTGTTGAGAATAGTGATGGCAGTGAATGCAACTTCACCCCAGAAGGTTGCAAGAGTTCCAGACACATCTACCATAGCATGAGCCATTTGTTAAATAGTTCTATTCATCCTTCCTACCACTGCATTTTGCTGAGGAGTCCATGTGGTTGAGAATTCCCTTTTTATTCCATGTTCTTCACAAAAGTCAAGGAATTCATCCGAAGTAAATTCGCCTCCTTGATCAGATCTGAGGAATTTGATTTTGCGATCTGATTCATTTTCAACCAAAGCTTTGAAGGCTTTGAACTTCTCAAATGCTTCATCTTTATGCTTTAGAAGTCCTATCCAACACATTCTGGAAAAATCGTCAATGAACAATATAAAGTATTATTCTCCACAAGGTGACTTTTTCCTTGACGGTCCACATAAATCGATATGAACAAGTTCAAGAGGCTTACTAACTAATCCTTCCTTTTCAGGGAAATGTGCTTTGGTTTGCTTACCAAATTGACATGATTTACATATTGTACTTTCTTGAATGCTGATATCGAGAAGATCACGAACAGCCTGGAACTTGCATGCTTTAATTATTTGAGGGAAGCTTAGATGCCGCAATCTTCTGTGCCATAACCAATGTTCATCATTTTCACTTAGATAGCACTGTTGTTGTCCTCCCTTGAATATGTATAAGTTGTTTGGAGTTATTATACCTTTTATCATTGTTTCTCTTGTATCAAGCTCACGAACAACACATCCATTTGATCGAAATACAACTTCATTTCCTTGATCACACGTTTGACTGACACTCAACAGGTTATGCTTTATACCATCAACATACATAACATTCCTAGCTTTAACTTTTTCTTTTAAGAGAACAGAGCCTTTACCTTTTATGATAGCAGGAGTGTCATTTTCAAATCAGACCTTCTTTTCCTTTTCTAAGGCATTATATGAATGAGGTTTTTCTTTTTCACCTGTCATGTGTTTTGAGCATCCATTGTCAATATACCATTGATTTTCTTGCCCTTTTGCATATAATGCTATGCCACATCTTTAGGTTTGTGGTTCTTTCTTTCTCCATATTTTGGGACTTAATGAAGTTTGTTCCTTCTAAGATGTTTGCCAAAATTTACTCCTGCATTCATATTCTTCATGACTGAAGTTGTTACAGATAGAGAATTCTATTTCATTTTCAAGAAGAGAAAAGTTATTGTAGGTCCTTTTCATGATCCTTGTCACATTCCTTTGATTTCGTGCTTCTCTAGTCATGATGGTCTTGTAAACAACACATTGAGCAGCTTTGTGTCCAAAGTTATGACAGGAAAAACATTGGCCATTAAAGAAGTTCCTACGATTATTGAATCTACTAACTTGGTGGTTGTAGTTTCTATTGATATTCATTCTTGAAGTAGATTGAACCCGAATTACTTGGTGATCTGCTTTATGCCTTTGCTTGTCAAAATTTTCACTACTCTTTGCTGCATCAAGATAGCTTTTAGTGGAGGTTGATGGCTTCTGTGCTTGAGATGCTTCTTGAGTATATCCAAGACCTGTCTTTATCAGAGGAGAACGCTGCACTTTGATGATTTCATTTAAGGTTTATGATCCTTTAGTAAATTTAAGATTGAGAGCTTTTGTTTTCTCAATATCCTTTCTTAGACCCACAATTTTACATTCTAGTTTTTTATTGTGTTTTCCTCTTTCAACAAGTTGGAATGTCAAAAGTATCTATAATCATATTCTTTTCTTCTAAATAGATTTTAAGTTTAGAGTTTTCTTTGTAAAGGTCATCTTCATCTAAATCATCCAAGAAATCATCATCTTCAAAAGCCATCAGAAGTCTGTATTGATTACTATTTTCATGTGCATCACTATTTGATAAACCATCTCTATCTTCATGCATATATTAGCTCTTCTTACTTACAATTTATTTTCTATTCCATTTTACATATTCCTTACCTTTATCAACCTTATCTTTATGAGGACATTTGGCAGCATAATGACCAACTCTTCCACAAGAAAAACATTTGAAAGGTAGTTTACCTCTGAATCTTCCACAACCCCATTGAAGGTTCTTGACAAAATTTGCTTCTTCTTCTCCTTCTAATTCATTGAGTTCTTCTTTTCTTGAAGCTTTGAATGTGGCTTCTCTCATACCTGATGGACCTCCTTTTCTCATCTCGAAAGTAGTTAAGGTTCCGTGCAACTGTCATAGTAATAGTCTAAAAATCCTAATTTTGTTCTACGGCAAATACTTTTGATTCAAACTTAGCAAATAAGGATCTTAAAACCTTTTCAACTAATGTAACTTCTTTTATCTCTTCACCCAAATTCTTCATGCAATTAACAATCTCATCTATATGTAAGAAGTAAATAGCTATACTTTCATCATTGTGCATTTTGAGAGTTTCACATTGAATTCTGAGAGTTTACAGTTTTGCACATTTTACTTGGGAGTCTCCTTCATAGATTAGAAAAATTTTGTCCCATATTTCTTTGTCGGATTTCATCTGCATAACTTTGACAAATTCTCATTGTGACAAACTTCCCAATAATGTAGTAACATCTTTGGCATTGGTTTCATATTTCTTTTTACCAGTCGCCTCTGTAGGAATTGCTGATGGAAATGTATATCCTCCTTCCACGATTTCCCATACATCTGTTCCAAGAGAATAAATGTAGGTTGTGGTTCTTACTTTCCAATAAACGAAGTTGCTTTCATCAAATATTGGTGGTCTAATGGATCCCTCTCTTTCGTGATTACTCCTTATGATGGATCTTCCTTCAAGTGATCAAGCTTATTCTGAAGGACCTGCTCTGATACCAATTGTTGGAAATAATACTAAGAGCAGAGGTGAATCACTATTGGTAAGTCAATTATTTTTCATTTCCAAAATTAGATTCATATACGCTACTTCATTTAATAGAACTCGCGTGTATACGCAACTGTGTTTAAGGCAACTAGCATATATCCTGCAAACTTATGATTTAGTTAATTCATCAAATGCTGATCTTTAATCAGTGCATCAAAGCGATATAAAAAATAACCAAGTGCAGTAAAAATAGAATAGACAATCACACATATGAACACAATTTTCCTTGTGCAATACCCTGTCCTTCGTAAAAATTCATATGATATATGATCTAGAAACTTGTAAAATCATCTCCACACAATGACTTATGTAGCCTGTCGTTGCCAACATTCAACTGACCACAACATTTCTCCTCGAGAAGAGAAACTTGTGATTCTACTCCTCAAAGAGATATGGCAATTGAATTAAAAAGAAGCGTCTGAAATTCTTTCCTAATAATATTCCATTCATGCTCATCGCTATCTAGATATAATGTCATCAATGCAATATTGACAACGTACAACCAGGAGAAGTGTCACTAACAAATTTAACACAATGAATATCTAAATACAAATAAATTACTAAAATTGCTATAATAATAATAATAATAACGAAAATTCATCAAGCAGTCAACGTTATTTCCTAATCACAGTTTAATCATCCTTAGCATTATCTAGAGACACTGTTATCTAGTCTAGATTTTTAACCATTGTAATGCATTCAATGCAATATTGACAACGAAAAGTCAACGAAACTAATTTGATCATTTCACTAATAAATTATGTAATTATAAAGGAGATATACAATATAGATTTCCAAACAAAACTTAATAAAGATTTAATACAATTAAGAGAAATCTCTTTACCATTTAATTTTGAAAATATTCAATGCTAATATAACCATGTAGATGTTTTATATAGTCTCTCTCTAACTCTTATTACATTATTTGTACGAAATAAAACATGCAAAATTTATAATTATTAATTCAATAATATCTTTAGTATTCATCCCTATACATATCCCTTTCATTAATAATTTTAATTTCTAAAAATGAATATTATTATTTCCTCTCTCAACAATTTTTCCAACTTTCAAAGTTTCCTGTTACATTTCTAACTTTCTTGATTCTTTTATGTCATATTTCATTTTTACATATATTTTTACCCTCGATGATCACTCTTATGAAATGAATGTAATTATTTTTGTAAGAATATTACTTTCATAAATTTACTTTGAATATAATGAATGCAAAGGAGATCTTTCTTGAAATATTGAATATGTATCAACATTAATATTGATACAAATATAACTAGTACCAATGGTGAGGTTATGATCATCAATTCAAGTAGAAATTATTATAGAATGAAGAAAACCAATATCACATGGAAACTTTCTATGTTATGTACATTCTATTTACTCATGGTGAGAGGCCAGAGGCCAATGGGATTTGAGGATTGCAAGTAGTTATAACATGCACCTTAGTTATACCTTGTGAGTTACTTCATATGGCCTACCCTCGTGGAAATGTGTAATTTCTTTATCACGTATTAACCTCACCTTAAAATACTTAAACTTGCATAAGATTAATTAACACTAATAATATATATATTCATACAGATTTACATATGCACAACAAATAGCTCAATTTTCCAACAAGTTTTAAATTATATTATAATGTTCACAACATCATATTCAAGTGGATAAATAATGTGTTATCCACAAACTAGGTTTTTAATTTAACTCACTTTACATTACATATTCATATGGTTCTCCATATCCACTTGAGAGTTCATTAATGGATATGTATAATTAGATTACCTCCACAATACTAATAGTATATATCCACCATCAAATCATGTCACTTGTTCATACAACTAATCAAGTTGTCCAATTACATTAAGTAATTAAAAATATGTTAATGATTAATATATGTTAATGATTCATATTTATTCATGTTGTGTAGAATTATTAGATGATTGTATAATTCAAAAGTTTACGTCAATCTAGTCAAAGCACATTAATCAATCTTGAATGCACTGAATTATTATTGTAAATTAGGAAAAAAGAGGCATTACAATACTATCAAATGATCATAATTTGATGAAGGAACACTTTTGATCGTCTCATAATATGATTATTTAATAGAAAATAACATGAAATTATAAAAAACATATATATTAGTTATTTTCAAAGAAGGTTAAAGTTAAATTATTCCAAATTTAATCAAAATAATATTTATGGAAATAACAATATGAATATTGATAATAAAAATGGCATCATTTATGATATGCACATCATATGGAAAGGTTACATGCATTTAAAAGAAAACATCAAAATTAGAATTTATATCATTGTTAAGGTATATATCCTTAAAATGATATAATATACTTGGCTTCAACATTTCTTGAATATTTTTCAAATAAATTCTTTTATCAATAACTACAAATATTTATCGCAAGTGGTATTTATCTTTGTGTAAGAGAAGTTGTCTCTATAAAATGTTATAATTTATAATTGATATTAATTTTTTTTAAAATTGTTAAGTAATGTGGGTGTCTAATAAAATATGTATATATTGAAAGCTAAAAGTTTAATATGCTATATTAATGATAACATATTTATGCCCTAAGGTGCTTCCCTCTAGGAAGAACTCTCATAGCTGTGATTCTACACCATTATTCACCGTCATATCTATTGTTAGGCAAATTAACAATGATCTACCATTGATTCGTTATGAAAAAGGTATTATAGACTATGTGTGAATTTTCTTATGTTAATGCAACGGATCGAAAAGATTTCGAATAACATAAACAATTAAACCATTTAAAACATATTAAAACACATCAACACAATAGAGTTTAATAAAGGAGTTCACCAGACTTCCTGGCTATGTCTCCTAGTCCTTTCACTTCTAGTGTTGAACTGTTTATTTTGTCTTCAAAATGTTGTTACAAGCATGAGCTCAAAAGCAAAGTCTGAAATGAGAAAATGGATGTCACCACTGCATCGAACTCAAAATTTTGAGTCAATTGAGTATAAAATCAACCATATTTGGTCACAGTGACCTCTAGACCCCTTGGAAAGTCAAAAACCACTTCTACTTGTAGAAAAACCACCTTTCTACTACACAAAACCACCTCTTCCTATGAAATAATGCCACTGCAACTGAAATCTGTGTTGGAATCTGCGCTGGTGGTTTTGTCCTTGTTTGGTTCAGCACCGACATATAAAAATTTGGGTGGCTTGGTTAACAAGCTCCACCATATGGCAAGTTGGCTAGCAGACTTATGAGAAAGCCATGTTATATAATGATTTTGGGAAGGTTGGCGGTTCAAACCTCAACACGACCCTTTCGCGTTAACTTTGCTTTACATTAATATCTATATGATATATATTCCACAGTGCATGTGGGATTTTTGATATAGTTTGTTGTGTGATATGGTTCAGAAATGCGATGAAAACCCACAGTTTATTCAACATTAAATTCCAAGGGACCGATAGTCATGGGGTTGACCCTGACCGTCCGACCCTTTTTCTAGCAGATCCAACCCAAATTCTTAAATATATTATCTTTTCCATAATGAACAAGTGACTCCATAACTCATCCGATGAGTGGAATCCATCGAATCATTAGGAATTTGGGAGGTCAGGGGTTCGATCCTCCCTAAACCCCAAATTTTGAGATTCACATGCCAATACTAGGCAAATCTGGGCCACCGTGTGTCAGCACTGAATTGGACCATTTCAACTAATCAAAAATTTCACCATCCTTGTTGACATCATCAAAACCATGTGGTGCATTCATGGGATGACACGTCTCCTACTAATGTAAGCATTGAATTGTTGACCGTTGACCAGTTTTACTTTGACTTTTTGACTTTTTCTCCTAATTTTCCTAAAGCTTTGACTAGCCTTAACTTCTTAATCCGAACTCGGATTTTCATTCTGTTAACACCATTGGAATCGTCTCATCAAGCACCTTGACTCGATATAACTTTCAACTGAGTTTGAAGACTTTGATCGAGAGGAAAAACTGGATCCATTTTGGATCACTCCTTCCCACTGGAAGCTTTTGGATCACCAAAAGTTGGTTTTAGTTATCGAGTAGGTGGGGATAAAGTTCCTTCACTTTTCCAATCTATAACCATCATGGTTTACTTGGATTTGTACCTTTGATTCTAACTCAAAGATACTTAACATTTCCCCATCACAAAGTTCTTATCCTCCTATCAAGAACTGTGTCCTCCTGTAGCTCATTGATATACTTGGGCAAAAGGTCTTTGATGGAAGGTATTTGACCTTTCTCTTCGTGATCTTCAACCAATGAAGGTTTCTACAATATCATGTCTTCAACATTTACGATGGAATAGATCTGCATATAAGCTGATAGATCTAGGCAGAAAGCATTCTCGCCATTTTTATCAAGTATTTTGGAAGGGCCATATCTAATTGGTTTCAACTTTTTACCTCCCCCTTACAGTTTTTCTTTGCTGATGTACAACCATACTTTATCACTAACTTGAAAACTATGATCAAGTCGATGCTTGTCATGCCATGCTTTATACTTTGCTTGGCTTCTTTCTAGTTGTTCCTGTACTGCCTAGTGAATTTCCTAGATTTGTTGAATGAACTTGGTTTCTTTGTCCACATCACTGTGTCCATAAACTGCTATGTCTTTAACAAAGACAAAATCCAAGGGAGACTTTGGTGGAAAACCAAAAAAAATCTCAAAAGTAGATCTTTGAGTAGAAGAATGTTTTGCATGGTTGTAAGCATGTTGCACATAACACAAATGATCATCCCAAAGTTTGGGATGCTTGCTGCAATATCCTCAAAGCAACTATATCATTGTCATGTTGACCACTTATGTCTAACCATCTATTTGCAGATGAAATGTCATGCTTTTCTTTAACTTTGTGTCCATTAACTCCCATAGACTTGACCAAAATTTTCCGACAAATCGAGAATCTCGATCTGATACCATAGAAGTGGGTAACCCAAAATGAACCCATACATTTTGAAAGAAAAACTTTGCAGTTTGTTCAACTGTGACTTGCTTATTACATGGTGTTAAGATACACATTTTTCTAAACCTATCCACAACTATATACAAATAATGATGACTATTTCTAGACTTTGGCATTCCCCCAACAAAATCCATGGGAACACTTTTCCACCGATGAGAAGGAATTGGCAATGGAGTATACAAGCCTAATCTTCTATTACTTGGCTTGCTTGTAGTGTACATAGTACATCCTTTAATATATCTAGAAATTGTCTCATTCTTTCGTGGCCAATAGAAAAATCTTTCTAATTGTGCAACTATTTTATCTACACCAAAATG
Source organism: Pinus taeda (assembly GCA_000404065.3). Taxonomy (NCBI): domain Eukaryota; kingdom Viridiplantae; phylum Streptophyta; class Pinopsida; order Pinales; family Pinaceae; genus Pinus; species Pinus taeda. The sequence goes on from APFE031332292.1 coordinate 28,835, forward strand.
ACCTGATATGACAGAAGTATGTGCTTCTCTAATTACGTTAACTGTTTCAGTTTGTGGAAAGCATAATTTTCCCAAATGATATAAGACTTTGTCCTTTATATAATAATCCAATTCTTCTACCTGCTTGCCATGACTTAAAGTTGCATATACATCCTTAAAATCTGTGTCTTGAGAATATTGTTCTATGTAACTCTCACAAATTATTGAATTATGCTTAAGTATTGTGGATGAATTTATGATTGATCTTGATAACATATATGCAACCTTATTATGTATGCCCTTCTTATATCCGATAACAAGATGAAATTGCTGTAAGAAACCCATCTACTTGTAATGTCGTGATTGTTGCAATTTAGTTTGTGAGGTAAATATTGAAGTGGTTGATGATCTATGTGTATGATTCTTTCTTTACCCATTATGTAATTTTTCCACTATTTAACACATTGAACTAATGCATATAGTTCTTTATAATATGTAGGATAGTTAACTAATGTTGATGTGAATGTTTCAGAATGAAACCATATAGGCTTTTTGTGCTGCATCAACACTACCCCCATGGCATGTTCACTTGCATCTGTCTTGATCTTGAATGTATCCTAAAGATCTAGTAGTGCTAGTATGACGCTGTACTGATCCTTTCTTTCAATGTGTCAAAGGATTTTTGCTATTTTCCTCCCCACTGAAACATCTGTTTCACAATTGTCAAACCATGTAAAGGAGATGCAATCAAAGAAAAGTTAGTAATAAGTTTTCTCCAATATTGCGCTGCCCCTAAGAATCTTCTAACTTCTATAGTAGTATTGGGCTTAGGCCAATTTACAATGACTTCGACCTTAAATGGATCTATCTTTAATTCACCATCCCCTACAATATAACCCAAATAATTCAAAGATGTTCTGCCAAATTCACATTTCGATAGTTTTGCATAGAGATTTTCTCTTTTCAAAACATCTAAAATATGCTTTACATGCTTAACAGGTTCATCCCATGTTCTACTGAAAACAAGAATATCATATGAATAGACTATTACAAAATCATCAATGAATGGTCTAATTACGTCATTCATGACTTGCATGAATGTGGCTGGAGCATTAGTTAAGCTAAAAGGCATAAGCATCCATTCGTAGAGTCATTGCTTCATTTTGAAAGCAGTTTTCCATACATCCTATTCTACAACTCTGATCTGATGGTAGCTGGTTCGCAAGTCCAATTTAGGGAAGTAAACGACATCTTGTAACTAATCTAACAAATCATCAATACGAGGAAGAGGATAACAATTCTTTATTGTGATTTTATTCCATGCTCTAAAATCAATGCGCATTCACCACGAACCGTCTCTCTTTCGCACTAACATAATTGTTAGAAAATTATATATTCCGGAGCAATGGAACACATAAAATATTGCGGAAATATAAGCAAAGAAAACGCATAAAACAAGAGAGACACAGATATACGTGGTTCACCCAGTTTGGGCTACATCCATGGAGAAACAACTAGTCTTTGTTTTATTCTATCATCGAGCAAACTGAAGAGATACAACCTACATCAGATCCACTGTGACTCCCTCTTTGCTCTCAATCTCCTCTCTCTTCCTCACTCAGAATACAGATCTGCATAGACGCAATACAATTCCCTCATATATAGCGAGGGGTTGTCTTCTAGGGCTAAAAACACTAAATTAAACATAACTTCTTCCATCAGATCTCCGCTTAATGAACAACCCAGATTGACTACGAAATTACAACATTTTAAAAGGCAATTTTACATCTATTCTTAGCTTCCGGTTCAACGCCCTCGATCACCCACCAAGTGGGGGCTCCCAAAAGGTTACAGCTACCCCCTGGACCCCCCCTGTAGTGAATATTTTATGGTTTTGAACTGTGGTCCAATGCGGCGATACATTTGAATATGGAAGATAATCAAGCTCCACACCCAACAATAATAGGTGATCCGCACTTGATGTGTTTGGTCGAATAAACCCGTGATCGAGCAACTCCTGTACCTGCTTCCTAATTTTTGCATTATTTAGAGTTGATAACATGTACATTCCAATATTAGGTAGTGGAGCATGTTGTTGCAAATAAATCTCATGTTCTATCTCTTGCTTGGGTGGAAGGCCTTTAGGCTCTTGAAACAAAATATCATAATTGGAAACAACTTTAACTAGATCTACTTTCTATTTAGGACTACAACCTTGGAATGCATTGGACTTATCAATATCCTTTGCATTTATAATCATAAGTAAAAACACTTTGCTTTCATTTACAATTCTTTTCATTTATCCATAATTTATTAGAGAGAAGTTATCTTTCAGTTTATGAGCCCTTACAATATATTCAATTCCATCCTTAGTGAGTTAATACTTATTTTCAGTTCGATAGAAGGTAGCATTTCTATCGTACAAGTATGGACATCCTAACACAATTCCACATATGTCCAATGGAACTATGTCTAACTCAACCTCATCTACAAACTTTGACCCAATAGAAAAATGAAGTTTACATTGTTTTGTAACTTGTATCTTAGTTTTATCGCATACCCAACCAAACAGATATGGATTTTTATGAGGTTTTGTTTCTAGGCCCAACCTAACCTCTTTACAATTGCTTCAGAAATCAAATTAACTTGTGACCCACTATCAAATAAAGTATCAATTTTAGTATACTTGGAAATGACTCTTATGTGAAATAGCTCATCTCTTTTTCTTTCATCATTATCATTATCAATAGAATTTGAAGAAGTACTTGTATATTCTTTAGAATCTTTACCTTTTATACCTGTACTTGTAACTTTTGTCTCGTCACTTGAATTAGACCACAAGTCCTTTCGAATAATAGCAACATTCATCCGTTCTTTACCTCCAAAATTCTTAGGCTCCAATTCTGGATGCAGTGACCAGAAGTGTGCCTCATCGCTTCCTTCCCTCTTACAATGAGTGTGTAAAGGTTTGTCCTTCTTCATGGTGTTTTCTTTCTTCTCTTTCCACTTCAGTTTCTTCTTGCCTTTATCCTTGCCTTCAATAGGTTTGGATGATTTCCCAACATCTTGGGCTACATTTTTACCTCTAGCTTCTAGATGAGTTGCTTCAAAAGTTACATCATCTAAGCTAGTTGGATTAAACATAAGTATGGTATGCCTCAAATAACTATTAAGACCACCTATGTATTTCGAAAATGTTTCTAGTGAGTCCAATGAAATTCCTAGTGTTAAAGATCTCTTATGGAGTTCTTGAGTATAACTTTGAACATTTTGACCTTTTAATTGACATAGTGTTTGCCAACTCATCATTGCTTGTGGCATATAAGCCAATGGATAAAATTTCTTTTAATGACAGAAACAAATTCATTCCAAGTTGAAATGATTTTACTATGCTTTTGGAGATCTGCTTGTGTCTTGCCTTCCCACCATACAAGTGTGGTTCCTCCAAGTCGAAGGCTAGCAAGTTGAATCTTCTTTCTTTCCAAATCAAATTTCTGCACCCTACAATATACATCAATTTCTCTTATCCAATTATCAATCTTTTCAGCATTAAGTTCTCCATCATAAATTGGAAAATTAAATTTTACGTCTAATTTGATCAAATAGGACTTCTTTTTCTTCTTCTTAGAAGGACTAGATTTATGACAAGAAGAGGATGATGATGATGATGGTGATGATGGAGGAGATGGAGGAGGAATTTCTCCCTTTCCCTTATCTTCTTTATCTAGAGGAATAAAAAGAAAAGGTACCTCTACTCCTTTGTCTGGTTTAGGTGATGAAGTGCCTTCACCTTTACCCTTTTTAAACTCATTATACATCTCTTCCACCATGGCATGTATCATCATGAAACTATCAAAGAATTGGAATTTTGACCTAAGTGGAGTTCCATCTTCCATCCTTCTTTATGAAAAAACTCTTCCAATATCTAAATTCCCCTCAACAAGCTCTCCTCCGCCTCATTTGAGCCTCAATCTAGTAAGCATTCAAATCTTCACACAAACTTGTCAAACCTTAGAAACCTTGCTACTCTGATACCAATTTATACATTAATGTAAAAGGTATTATAGACTATATGTGATTTCACTTATGTTACTTAATGCAGTGAATTGAAAATATTGCAAATAACATAAACAATCAAACCATTGAAAACATATTCAAACACATCAACACAACCTAATTTAATAAAGGAGTACACCAAACTTCCTGGCTACGTCTCCTGGTGCTTTTGCTTCTACTGTTCGCCTCTTTATTTTGTCTTCAAAATTTTGTTATAGGCATGAGATCAAAAATAGTCTTAGATGAGAAAGCGGATGTGACCACTGTGTCCAGCCCAAAATTAGAGTCAATTGAGTATAAACTCGATTGTATTTGACCATAGTGACCTCCAGACCCCCTGGAATGTCAAAAATCACCTCTTTCTGTAGAAAAACTACCTTTATGCTACACAAAACCACCTCTATTTATGAAATACCGTCTCTGCAACTAAAATCCACCATGGAATCTGCACCGGTGGTTTCGTCCTAGTTTGGTTTGGCACCTGCATATAAAAATTTAGGTGTCTTGGTTAACAAGCTCCACTGTATGCCAAGTTGCCTAGCGGATTTATGTGAAAGGGTTGTTATATAATGGCTTTGGGCAAGTTGACGGTTCAAACCTCTGCTCAACCCTTCTGCCTTAAGCTTTTCTTTACATTAATATCTAGATGATATATATTATGCAACACTTGTGGGATTTGTGATATAGTTTGTTGTATCATATGATTCGGACTTGCGGTGAAATCCCATGGTTTATTCAACATTAAATGCCAAGGGACTCATGGTCATGTGGTTGACCCTAACCGTCCGACCCTTTTTTTGGCGGATCCAACCTGAAACCTTAAATACAATATCTATGTCATAATGAATAAGTGACTCCATAGCTCATCTGGTTAGAAGAATTTGGCAAAAACTTAGGAATCCGGGAGGTCAGGGTTTCGATACTCCCTAGGCCCCAAATTTTGGGATTCGCATGCCAATATTGGGAAAATCCAACCTGCCACATGTGAGCATCGGATTGGCCCGTTTCAACTAATTAAAAATTGCCATGTCACCTTCCTTGCCGACATCATCAAAACCATTTGGCACATTCCCAGGATGACACATGTCTTGCTAATATTAGTTTCGACTTGTTGACCATCGACCAATTTGAGTTTGACTTTTGACATTTTGTCCTAGTTTCCCTGAAAATTTGACTAGGCTTAACCTCTTCATCTGAACTCGTATTTTCACATTGTTCGCATCATTGGAGTCATCTCGTCGAGCACTTCGACTTGATCCCACTTTCAAATAAGTTTGAAGAATTTTATCTGGAGGCAAAACTGGATCCATTTTGGATCAACCATTAGATTAAAACTATTAATAGTTATAGTTAAAAAATTAAATTAAATTAAACATAAAAAAATAAAAAAAATGCTTTTAATTAATAAATCATAAAACAATTATAATAGTTAAATAATAAACATTTATAATAGTTATGCTTTAAGGCATATCTCCTCCCCAACGTCCTTGATGAATATCTCACTTTGCAGCAAGAAGCGCGGCTCTGGATTAGCTTAATTTAGTGTACGTATTACCTACCATTACTTAATGTATTCTAAGGATTAGTTTTATGATGTGTTTTTTATTTCATCGTTGCAGGGTATGGTGATTGGTGAGTTCCTGACAAGTTATTAGTTCAAGGTAGAGAATATCAGTAGTACATAGCATTATCATAATGTGGAATCATCTCTTATGAACTTTCTTGAGTGCGTGCAGGTCATTCTAATTATGAAATAAATATTATGGCCTAATGCAGAAAGAAATGGTATTGTCAAAATGGTTTAAATTTTATTCTCGTTTAACACCTTGATTGAAACAGTTCCTTGCAATCAACATGGGGGAATAAATAAATATCAACTTTGGGTATCCTTGTTTCGGAAACATGGACTTTCATCTTTTAACTTCGGAAAACATATATCCAATTCCATTTAAGGTTTTTTTGTTGCAACTAATGAAATGTTTCCCTAAAGGTTATTTTCCTTAAATAATGAAATGGCCCCCTAAAGGATCTGCAACTAGTTATTTGGTCTCTCTTAAATAATCAATTGATGCTTATTTTATGGAAGTTTCAATCTGTTGTGTTGCAAATTTAAAATATCAATTAATATATAACTGAATGGTTTCAAAGGTTTAAAATGTATGTCACAACTCTGCAAGGGCCCGATGGCCTATTTTCTGGTCTAATTTGCCCTTCCTCAAAATTTGGTAGTGATTTTTGGAATTACAAATTTGGGTATTAAAATTTGCCTAGGGATTTGTTGGAATTACAAATTTGTGAGCTACAAATTTGAGTAGTAAAATTAGACTAGAATTTGCTAGACATTTGTTGGAATTACAAATTTGAAGGGATTTGTTGGAATTACGAATTGAGTGTTTAATGATTTTTTCAATAGTTTGAATCCATATATGTATTTGAAAACTGATTTTAAATAACAAAAAACAAAAATCAAGATTTGATTTTAAATAACAAAAATCAATATTTTTTTCAGGTTCACCTCTATGGTAGATATTACAGTGATGTTGATGATTTTTTAACAATCAATGGAAGAGGGTATGCTCACAAGATTATTTTTGAAGGTGGATTTTCAACTGAGATTGAAAATGCTATAAAAAGTTGCATTTCACATCCCTTGCCAGGAGTGGTTCAGTCTTTAAGGTTACGAACTCCAATTTTATCTTTGGAGCAAGCTTTCATATGACCAAGATTTTTGAACAACCTCAACCCATTATCAGATAAATTGAATCCCTATTAACAATATTTCCTTCTTAATTTCCGGTTATGAATCTGAAGCTAATCTAATATTTTTCTTTAACATGTTGGCTACAAAATTTATTGTAATATTTTTTTGTATCATAACATGAAATCTTTCTCTAATGTATAGAAGTATCAAGTGTTTATTTTTTTGAGAATGTGTTATATTGGAACATAAGATATTACCAGGATTTAACCATAAAATATCTACAAATGCTATAAAAAAAAATTGTAAAAGGTCATACACTTTTTTCTTCTAATCAAGACACAAATGTTTCTAACAAAATTATGTTACAAAAAATTCAATGATACTTATTGTTACTACTACTATGTTGATGAGAGAGTGAGCTTGGTGAGTGTTCTTGTAATGGGGATAGCTCCAGAGGAAAAAGAAACAACAAAGAGTGTTTATAATGTTGCTTTAGCATTGGAAATTACAAATGAGATTAACCAATATACTGGGAGAACTTGGAGAAGAGTAAGAATGAAGCACTGGATTTAAATTTATATAGCTTGTTTACTATTTTCCAGCATGTTGAAGACAAACTGGATTATGAAAATGTTCCAAAAAAAAATATCTAGATTGAGAGTGGTTTTCATATATGCAAAATTTATTTATTCTTTTTCAGGTTCTTGGTTCATTTTTTATTCATGCTTTTCTGAAGGGTACTTTACCATGAAGACGAGTCCTATTAGTTGGGTTTCAGAACTTAAAGTTTATACCTTACAAAGATCCCTCTTTTCAATGCTTCTCCTTCTTGTACCTGAATCTTTCAACAATTTTATTTTATTTAGCATTGTATTATGTCCTGGCCACAAGAAGTGAAGGGAAAACTTGGACCCTTTACCTTCCTGCATGGCTTGATTTTTTTCCCATTTTAAATGTTTTGAAGGGAGAATATCATTCTTATTATGAAATCAATATTCTGGTCTATTGTAGAAATAAATCTTGTCGTCAAAATGGTTTATATTTTATTTTCATTTAACACCTTCATTGAAATAGTGTCTTACTTGGAAATTGTCATTCCATTAGTAAATTGATATATTAGGTTGGTTGGTTGTTGTAATTTGTTTGAAGATTTTCTCAATATGAAATTCCTTGTTTGCAATTTTTTGGATCTCATGAGCATTATTTATGTGGCTTGTAATTTGGATTTCATTGCAAGACACGAATCATTTTTGTGTAATATGTACACCATGTCTTGTCTACCAATTTATTTGTTGGTATCAGAACCTATACTAACATAATTCCCTTATAGGAAAGCCAGGAAAATGTTAAATGCATGAGAGCTAAATCTTTGTACATAGGTTAGTTGTAGTGTGTGCAAAAATTTATTTTTGTTGTCAATTCTATTTGCCTGTGTAGATCTATGAGGAGAAAAGAGCCAGTAGTGCTTAGTCCTTGATCTCTTGTGTCTTGGAACTACTGATAAGTCACAATCATTCCCATTCGACAAAATCACACTCATACCTAGAGGACGTTGTGACGAGAAGGGTCATATAAAATGATCTGCATAATCGAGCTCCTCTGCCATGAAGTATACTGTTACAGTGGATATTTCATTTTGTTTTTGTTGCATAGAGAAAGTGAGATGGCACCATCAATTGTACCCTTGCCTCTCTGTACAGATGCTCGACAAATTAAACAGTGGAAATGGTGGTAAGATAATATTGGTGATGAAGCTACAAATTTTCATCTCTGAATCACATAACATTTGGCTTCATAGGGATCTAGGATCACCGTCGAGTGCCTTATATCACACACAATAGGTAGCATTGTTGTGACCATAAACAATCATTTGTGTTTGTTCTATTTGATGAAATGTGTATGTCAGCTAAGGACATGGTAGACTTGGTGGTAGAAAAGAAGTGTGGTAGTCATGAAGAAATGATAAATGTCCTAAGTTTTTCATCTATTTTTCTCTCCATTGACACCTGCGTTTCACGAAAGCGTGATTTTTTGTCTGCTAATTGTGTTGCATGGAGCACTGATAATGTTTTTCTCTCATTACTTGGCATCCAATAAAAAAGTTTTATTCTTTGGCAACATTATGAGTTTATAATAATTCACAACATGAATATTTTATGAATCATCAAAATTATTATAAAAATGATCAAACTATTATGTTTTTTGAATGAGTATAGTCATTATTTGTTGTGTGTAACTTGTTTCATAGTAAAGGAAAAATATTGTTGGACACTTTATAGACTGATATAATGTCAACTCATATGTTGAAGTATCTAAAAGCTGAAATTGTTCAAGGTAGAGCTATTGAGACTGTCTAGGCCATTGAAAGTGAAGTTGTTAACACTGACAAGGCCACTGAAGTGGTTGTGAGTTTTACTGCCATTAAAGGTCTTTATGTTTCTTTAAGGCTCAACATTGTAATGATTGTTAAAGAAGTGGGTGAAAAGGTGGAATCGAAAAAAATGGAAATTGGTTTTGTGGTCATTGTATTTTTTAGTTTTGTTTTTGTGAAATTTAAAAGGCGTAGAACCAATTATTGAAAATTGAAATATAACTAAATTAGTGGTTCTCGATGCTCTTCGGTGACGAGAGAACATGTGGCTAATTTAATTGTGTGAATCTATTATATGTTGATGGAATTTATTGTGCTTCATGGTTCAAGAGCATCAGTTACAAATTATGTTATGAGATCCTTGTACGTAGAAAGCTCAGTTGCTGAATATGCCCATTAATTAAACAACTCACCTATATAACTATCACGTAGTGTAGCTAGTTACACTTTAATAGATGGGAGATTTTCCATAGGGTTGTCCAGTGTCAATATTTTCCTTTGGAAGATTGAGAAATTTCAATTATAGAAAGTTCATCAAGGATGGTCAAAGTCGGTTATGTCTTAAATGAGTCAAATGGGAAGCTCTAATATTGTGGTGGTGAAAAGAGCATTGTCCGAGAGACTTCAGAGTTGGTATAAGTGTCGAGGAAGACCAGTCATACTGATGTGACATGTGAATTGTAATTTTTTATTTTTTTATTAATTTTTGTGATGATGTAAATGTAAGCATTAAAGGGGGAACTTTGAAATAATGTTTACAATAGTAAATTGATAGATTAGGTTGGTTGGTTTGTTGGAATTTCTTGAGGTATTTTCTCAACAAGAAATTTCTTGTTTGGAATCTGTTGGATCTCATGAGCACTACTTATGTGGATTGTAATTTGGCTTTGATTGCAATATACAAAAAAAAATGCGTGTAATCTATCCACCATGCCTGGTCTATGAATTTGTTTGTATCTCGCAATCGACATGGGGGCATATTATTAAAATTTGGCTGCAACAATAAATATTTAGAGCCTAACCATGTGCCTCATATTTTAGATTTTGTTTGACATCCAAGGCATCCAATAGATTCCTAGATTACCAAAATCAACAACAAAGTCATTAGGATAGTCACCCATTTAGATGCACTGCAAGAATATTTGTTAATATGAGTCAATCAAAGAGGATGTCACTAGAAGTAATTGATCTCTTTTTTTTTTGATCAGGTGACATTAGGATCTTCTATTAATCTAGAAAAATTACATAATTTACATATAGTAGCACTAAAAACTATCGAGCCAGGAAAAACTTGTCGTGCAAAAAAAGACTACTATGCAACAAAAAAGCTAGGTTGCCCTAGTTTATGGGGCCCAACATACTCAGGGCCAACTAAAATATCCGAAGGGACCAATTGTAACCTCTGGGAGCCTCCAAGAACCAAAGAACATGTGATCTAGCCTTCAAAGAATCAATAGTCAAGAGGTCATTTCGGACCGCCTACATGCATTCCCTTTAACTCCACAACCAGACCCGAAAAGATATATGGGCCATCCCACTAAACAATTTCGGGTCCGAACAAGGCAATAACTAGCTAGCAGTTTATCCACCCAAAATCCACAGGATCATAGAGATCCAAAAAGGCCTCAGCAACAAGTTCGTGCTTTAAGATCCATTACGAACCTGAAGCAGAAATAATTCACGACTTTAAAGGATTTTGGGTCCGTTTGGAGAATTAACGGTCATGCATATTATTGCCTGAAATCCATAGTATTACTGCAATATCATCTACATGCTGACACATTAACTATTTCTATGGACCCAAAGAGATAATGAGCCATCATCCTATGAGTTTTGGGTTTGTTCATAGAGTTGGCCGTAATGTAGTTTCCAACTTGAAGCTATAGTATTATTGAGTTTAGTTCATGCTTTAAGTAGGTGCCTATCATCCTACTAACTATTACCATTTGTTTCTTCCATGTGTTAGAGCCATTCTCTTATGTTTTGATCAGTCTTCCCTTTGCTTATTCCTCATGCTCAAATTGTACTCTTTGTTTATGGTAGCTTGTCTATGACAGTCTTCCCACAATCTTCTTGGGGGAGTCGAACCCTAGTCATACATTTCATTACATTTGGTATAGAGAAGTCCTTCATTTGCCAAAATGTCCACTTTCCTATTGATTGTTCAGCACACATGAAAAAAACTAGGGGTTCTTAGGGCTCTTAGCTAGGATTGAATACGTTGATAGACTTTCAATAACCACCAGTCTTTTGACACCTTTTTTGGTGCTGAGCCATTGCATATTTTTTTGACCGAATTAATTATCAACTCAGAGTTAGCTTCAATGATGGTATTATGTAAATTTGAATCAATAAAGATTTCTAGGAATTTCTCAAGGGCCATGAGTTCTGCCATTTTATTAATAGCCTTCCGTAAATGACTATGAAAGACAACTTTCATATATCCCTACTCATCTCTTATCACTCCACCATATCCACCCATCCTAGGGTTTCCTTTAGAGGCTCCATCTATATTTCATTTCATAAAACCATATGGAGGAGGTTTCTAGAAGTCCTTATCTACTGTTATACAACTTATAGTATTTCTTATGCCTTGGGTGAAAGGCAATTGTAGGCCCACCTGTAAAAGTATTTGTGCATCCTAGTTTTGAGGTTGGATCTTGGGGGGTTCTTTATAAGTGTTCCTACTATTAGAGTCGGTCTTGTCAGTCCTCCGTTAGAGATCCAAACTCTTTCTACATTTCATTTTTAGGTGTCTCGCTCCATCCACTCAGCTGCATTCTGCTAGGGGCATGCCATAATCTGACAAAAAAGGTCCTGTTAGTCATTTTCCCTCATGTCTGGCACCTGCTGGCTTAGGTCTTTTCATCAATGTTCACTAAAGTCCATGACAGTCAATGTTTGATCTTTTAATGGACGAGAGTCATTTTCAGTCATCAGGTCTAGGGATTAGTCAATTTGGTCTTCAACCATGTCCAATAAATCCATGCAATCCAGAGGGAGGCCCCTACAAAGTTTTGATTCAAAGATTTTCATTGTCATGTTGACAGATTACGACTGTCCTTTAAAACTCTGTTTTGAAGAAAAGTCAAACAGTGTGTCATTTGTGATAAATTTCAAAAAAGTTTCAGATTGATCTCTTCAGGCACAGTCATGGTTTTGTTGGCCAAAGGGCATGTCAACAACCCCTGCAAAAAGTGCCAAAAATTTTCATCATTTTAGCTAAAAATTCAAAGGGAAAAGTGAAATACAGAGTTGCATTAAATCAGAGAAAAGTTTCAAAACAAAACATTAGAAAAGTGGGACTTGAAGAAACAAAAATCAAACCCATGACTCCAAATGCCTTTATATAGAATTTCAATATGAAACATAGTCATTTTGCATACCAAGGTAAAGAGAAACATTGCAAAGTGTTTGTGAGAGAGCTAGCACGCGTTTGGGTGAGTTTGGAGGAGTTTTCAAGGGTGTGGCACACATAGAGAGCGCAGCGCACAAAGCGCGACCCCGTAGTGGTGAAAATACATGGGTGCGATGCACATACAGAGCATGGCACACTGGCTTGATGTGCGGTGCACACCCACAAAGGCTCGAATTTGTGCCAAATTTGCATCAAATCGCTTTGAATCCCTTCCAATTGCCAGAGATCACAACATCACATAGTTTCACTACCATCATCAAAGGGCAGCACAAGCACAGTCCATATACAACAGTCATGGCATCTAAGCATTCATCGGAGTATGAGATGGAAACCCAAAGTGATTCTTCCTCGGAAGAACAAGCTCCCTGGGGACATCATAAAAGTGGCAAACATGTTAGGGATGAACGGACCACACTTACAGAATTGCAGGCCTGCCCTCTTGCTATGTCATGTTTCCAGCATTTGTCATGTTTGGAGTTTTGTCATCATGAGTTGGCCCATCTTTTTGTGCTTCACCTACATGGAGATCACTCTATCTTGGCCAGTGTCACCTTCACACTGACACCTGAAACTGTCTCATTAGCAACCGGCATACCGAATGTTGGAGAACCATGGCACAAGAAACAGAAGGTTGATCGACAGCATTATGAGCCTTACATTAAGGTTGGTTTCTTGAGGTAGCTCCAAAGAGTTTTTCCATTCCGATATTTGAAATATGAATATGCTCCACTCATGAAATTGATCATGACATATTTCAGCTGTGAGGGGAGGTTCTCTCGTCTATATGCCTATCGCATCAGGCTGCTCATGCACTTTACCAGGGTACGGATGATGAACATCCCATATTTCATTTGCAGGAACATAAAGAGGATGAACACCTTCATGTAGCACAAAACCCCTCAGCAGCAACTTAATAGTGTTTATAACTTTGCTCTTATTAAGATTTTGGTGGATCATGAGTTGGGATTACAGGGCATTACTTGGGATGACTTCATCTCCCGTGACCTCTTCAACACTTCACAAGTATTATCAGAGGTTGAGTATGAGATAGGTGGTCCTTCTCATCAGTATGAGCACCATGAGACCACTACTATGCCAGTATTCATCACCTATCAAAGAGGCAGTAGACATTTGTTTGCAGCAGCAAAGTGAGTGTTATCTCCACCCGGGGTGGAAGGGGCCTCGCTTCCGACATCGGCAACATAGGTACAGGACAAGGGCAAGAGGCCCACGCATGATGAGGGGCCATCAGGTGAACAAGAGGCCAACTTCATCCTCATTCATGATGACGATACAGATGTGGAGAGTGCCAAACTTAGGAGGACCATTCAGGAGTAGAAAATGAAGATCCAAGCCTTGTCTCTCAATTTGGAGAGGGCCAAGTGGATTATCAGGTATTTGGAACAGAGGAACAAACAGCTTGAGGACCAACATGAGATCATGGAGCTGAAAAACATCCGTGAGAATCGCCAAGCTGCCCAACATAGGAGGATTGAGCTCACTCCATTAGAACAAGAGATTAACAATGACCGAGAGTCTTGGTTTGAGGGTATCAACATCCACCTTGAGAGACAGTTAGAGAAGGCCCACAAGGACAAAGCCATATTGAGGCAGATGGTCTATCACTACAGGGCATGAAACATGAGTTCAAAGGATCGGATAAGGAGTTTGAATGCGAAATTGAGCAAAGCGACAAAGAGGCAAAAGAGGCAAAAAGAGCAAGATCGGCTTCGAATCTTGGCTGAAGCCTCTATGGCCCAGCATAACACCTCATAGGGAACCTCTAGCCCAAACTTCAAAAAATTTGGGGCAATTTTGGTCACATGACAAATTTTTGGGCACAACACAGGGTTTTTCTCCCATTGGCGCGATGCTTAGGATTCAGAGCTCCAAATCACAAATGGCTTGCATTGTTGGATTTAGCATGAAAATCATGACTACTGGTGCATGGACAAGAAGTTTTGGCAAGTTTTGAGTCCCCAGGAGGTCAAAAACACTCAAAAAATGACCTCTCTACCCCTATTTTGACACACAGGAAGAAATCTTGGGCAAATGAAGTTTTGGAGGGGAAAATGAGCACCAAATTCAGAGATTCCACTTAGGATGGAAAGTAGACAGGTAGGGATTTCCAACAAGCACACTTGGGCACAATTTGGACTCCAGCAGGTACCTCAAAATCACCTCCAAAGTGGCACGGCGCATATAGCTTTGGGCGCAATGCATATAGACCCAAAGGCCAAAATCACTTCCGCTCCGCAACATTTCGATTCGCAACTTTCTACAAGTGGGCCCACTCATTTACACTATATTTTTTCAGAAACTAAGGCAAAGTTGAAAGAGTATTTTCACTAAAGGTTGGCTTCTATCCAAGTGGCAAAGGAAGGCAAGCGGTCACCCAAGCCATTTGTCATTTTTGTAACGCTGCACTTGTAACTAATGGTTGGCTTTCCATTTCCAGTTTGTAATAATTTGAAAAACTCCCCAGCTGTGGGTCATTCTATTTCCCAATTGCATAGTCTATTTACTGTATGCAAAGCTATTTGAAAAGGGTTGGTTGTAATTTCTGGGAGACAGTGGGAGAGAAACGTAGTTCTTCATTGTATATTTTGACAGAGAATTAATGAAAGCAACGGCTCTGGTTCATGAGATTCATGTGGTGTGAGTGTAGCAAATGTGTTCTCTTTATGTTTCATATGTATTTCGTTATGTTTCACAGTTCATTCATATTCATTTCCAGTGAAATTTTCTAAGTAAGATAAGGTAGAATTCATGTTTATTTCTCTGCCTATGGGAAAGTTTCACGTTAAGTGTTCCTCTTCTGTTGAAAAGGATTCATGTGTTTACGCCCTTTTCACCCTCCTAAACAATATTTCCATTCCACATTATTTCAAATTTAATTGCTAGACTTTCCGCCTGTCTTGCCTCACGAAGTAATTTGTGCCTTTGTGTTAAATTCTCTGCTCATTGTAGTTCGTTGGTCCCATACATCCCGGAAACTTAGTCATTTATCAAAAATTGCTTCTTGTTTCCATATTTATTTAACTAGCCTAAAATCAAATATTTCACTGTAAGTCATCTCAGACCATATCGTTTATCTATTCAATGAGTGTGACTCGGAGAGAGCCCTCTCCTGTTCTGGTAGGGCTAGCTACCAGACTGAGCGTGGTTTGTGGTTACCCTAAATGTTGCCTTCCTTCAGCCTGAGGCAAATTTAGGTGCTAACATAGTGGCAACTCCACTGGGGACTGAAATTACTCCCCTTACTTCTTCATAATTCTAAGCTTCTGGATGATAATTTTAGAATTTGATAGGCTGAGTGAGTTGGTTGTGTCCTTTTGATTTTTCTTAATAGCCCGTTGACTTCTAGAAGATATACCAAAGCTAATCCAGATCCAGATCCTCTGCACATCTTTGAAAATCCCAATTTGATTCCAAGACTTCATCGTCAAGAAAGCTCTATATCTCCCGTGTTCAAATCCCATTCATGTCCTGATATTTTTTAATATCTTGAAGAACTAGATTTTGATGAGAAGTTTGAAATATCATTGTTCGAGACCAAATCCGAAAGGGCAGTTGAATCTACTGTCCCCAATCCACGATTTCTTGTAGACTTGGAGACTGAAAGGGCTAACCGGTCAATTGACAATTACATTTTGGCACAGCTTCAAACTCCAATTGCTAGCCCCCTACAAATTGCGCACACTCCTCCAACACCTCCAAAGCCAAACCCACCAAGAGTGATGGCTGCTCATTTTGCACCTCTTGTCCTGCCTCAAATTTTAGATGATATGCCCTCAGATTATCAACGCAAAATCCTGTTTTTTGATGGCACTCCTAATAGCATTACCGCTCGGCAACATGTGGACAGAATGGAAGATTTCTATGAACTTCACGAGATCGATGCAGAGAATGTGGCAATGAGACTCTTTGTACAGACATTTGTAGGTGAAGTGAGGAAATGGTTCAGAGGTTTGTCGGCTGCATGTATCGCTACCTTGGCTAACCTACAAAGACAATTTTTAAACCGCTGGGAAGTGAAAAAGAATCCTCTTCAAATTCTGGCTGAATATGAGCAAATCAAATGAAACACTGTGAGTCGGTCCAAGACTACTGCATTAGATTCAATTCTGTTTATTATGAAATTCCTGATCATCTAAGGCCACCTATGGGGCTAGCCATGGTGAATTTTCTGGATGGTTTTGATGCTGACATGGCTTATCAATTAAGAGAGAGAGAAGTGGCCACAATGGAAGACATGCAGAAGATCACGGTCAGCATTGAAGCAAATTTGCTGACCAAGAGGGCTAGAGCAAAGGCAGAGAAGAAGGTCACCGTAAAAGAAGAATCTTCCTCGGTAGATCAATTACTCCGGAAGGTAGAGCAGATGCTTGAAAGGGTGAAACTTGACAAACCGAAGCGACAAGTTAGAAATCCTAACTTCCGTGGCCAACAACAACCACAATATAGAATAAGGTAGAGAGATCAGTGAGACCAAGAGCAAAGAGCACAGCAGCCAGTACAGCCACCTTTGTAGCAAAATTTCGTGCATGGACCGGAATCAGATGAGGACGACAATATAATAGGTGAAGAAAACCACTTCTTTACTCCGGATGATTTGCTTATTTATATTACCGAGGATGAGGAGTATGCAGAAAGCTCAGCTGTACACAAAGATGCAGATTTCATTCTAGCCAATAATACCATTTTGGAGGAAGAATCAGATGAGTACCAAAGAGGCTATATGAATGCTCTTTCCGCCCAGCAGCAGCGATATTCACTTAGAAACAGAGTGTGCCGGTCATACCAATTAAGAAGAGGAAGGACGTTGAGGCATCAAAGAATGATTCATCAGTTGCACAAAGGAAAGGAAAGGAGGCAGTTGATCCAGATGGCAACAAATCACCATCAGCTAAAAAATTAAGCCAGCCAATTGCATCGAAAGAAAAGGAAAGGAAAGAAATCCCAATCAAAGAGGTAGAAAAGATTCCCGCTTTTAATTTAGAGAATGAAATTTCTAAATTGAAAGTATCCATTCCCTTGACTGAAATGATGAGGAACAACAGTTATAGAAGTCAAGTATCTAAAATGTTGAAGCTGGACCCAATGTCCGACATGGTGAATGTCGAAGATGATCAACCTGAAATGATTTTTGGGCCAGCATCGAATGGTGATTCTCCTGATAGTGATGTGCAACCTTTCTATATCAGTTTAAGATTGCATGATTTTGTGTTACATAATGCCATGTTCGATTCTGGAGCTTCTCACAATCTCATGCCCAAGGCTATCATGGATAAGTTGGGTCTAGACATCACCCGACAATACCATGATCTCTATTCATTTGATTCCAGCCGAGTAAGATGTATCAGGCTCATCAAAGACTTCATTGTGAGTCTGGATCAAATCCCAATGAAGAATGTTTTGATGGATATTGTTGTAGCAGATATTCCTCCCAGGTTTGGCATGCTTCTTTCCAGGTCTTGGGTAGCGAAATTGAAAGGGACACTTCAACTAGATTTCTCCTATGCAATGATTCCGGTGTTTGGCCAAATGAGGAAATTGTATCGGGAACAAAAAATGAAATACATGATTACAAGCAAGGAGAAACCAATAAATCATTCAATTAATTATGTACATACAGATTTAGAGTCTTTCGTTTTGTATTCTGATAGTTTCAATGATATCGATAGTCAATTAGTAGAAGCATATGATATTCCAGAAATAACAGAAAATTTTAGAGGAGTTTTAAAGAGGGAAGGAGAAGAACAGTAGAACATTGTTGAGCGATTAGCTGAAAGTAATGGATAGCAAGCAGACAAAGCATAGAAAACAGATTTTCAACACTTGCAAGAGGAGGAAGAAGGTTTGTGGACCATGGATTTCGATGGAGCAGTGGGAAATGATGGCGTTGGAATTGGGATTTGGGTATACAGTCCTTTCTCCGCCCCGAACAAAGTGCCTAGTAATGTGCGGGTATGCTCTTACAGGTTGGCTTTTGATTGTTCTAACAATGAAGCTGAGTATGAAGCTCTGATTGCTGGCCTAAAAATTCTAAGAAAGCTGAATGCTAAGAGGATTTCAGTATATGGTGACTCTGAATTGGTGATTAAGACGGTCAGAGGCGAATATCAAGCAAAGCATCCTTGGACGCGGGCTTACCAGAATGCAGTCCTAGACATCCTAAAATTATTTTCAGAATACACCTTGACATGTGTGTCTCGTATACAAGATAGTATTGTTGATGCTCTTGCTAAGGCAGCAAGTAGTTTGAAGATCCAAATGAGCTCAAGTAATAAATTTGAAATCCATGTCAAGCATCGTCCAACCGTCCCGGACAATCAGAGATATTGGTAAGTCTTCCAAGATGATGAGGAGATTGATGATTTTCTGCAAAACAAAGGTAAGTTCAAAGAAATCTCAATTGATGTAGAAAATGATGATGGTAAAGATGATGTGCAGATCAATCAAATAGACGTGTTGCAGCTAAAGAATAACGTTATTCCTAAAGGATTGATACCTTTAGAAGATCTCTTTGATCAAGATGATGTAGCCCGCAAACCAACATTGCAACCAATAGAAAAGGGTGTGGAAGAGGTCAATATCGGAACAGCTGCTAATCCTAAAATGGTAAAACTGTCTAAAGCATTGCCACAAAGGACAAAGGATAAATATATCAGTTTGCTGTCTTCATTTGCAGATGTGTTTCCTTGGGACTATTCTGACTTAAAGACATATGATACCAATATAATTCAGCACACTATACCCATTAAGCCCAATCAGAAACCTTTCAGATAGAACTTGAGGAGGCTAAATCCAAAGCTGCTACCATCAATTGAAAAGGAGATAGATATGTTGTACAAATCAGGAATCATTGTTCCCATCAGATTTTTGGATTGGATCTCTAAGTTGGTGCCCATATGAAAGAAGACATGTGAGATTCACTTATGCATTGATTTTAGAAATCTCAATAAATTTTCGTTGAAAGATAACTATCCATTGCCCAAAATGGACCATATACTTCAGCGAGTAGTGGGAGCATCTCGTATGTCACTACTTGATGGTTATTCCAGATATAACCAAGTTTATGTCCATGAAGATGACCGAGACAAGACAGTGTTCACCACTTCGTAGGAACTTTTCATTATGCTAAAATGCCTTTCGGTTTGAAGAACGTGGGTGCCACATTTCAGCGTGCAATGGACTTGGCTTTCGCAAATGAGAAGGATGTCTTTTTGGTTGTGTACCTGGATGATTTGACGGTGTTTTCCAGATCTGATGAAGAACACATGTACCATCTAAAAACTGTCTTTCAAAAGTGCAGAAAATATGGCCTATCATTGAATCCGAAAAAGAGCTTGTTCGCCATGGAGGAAGGCAAACTACTTAGGCACATTATCTCAAAATATGGCATTCGTATTGAACCAACACGTGTACAAGCGATTCAACAAATCGATCTGCCCCGGAATAAGAAAGAGATTCAATCTTTCAATGGTAAAATGAATTTTCTATGCCGCTTTGTACCTAATCTTGCTGAACACCTAAGAGAGATTACAAACATGCTTAAGAAGGATAGCCAAGTGAAATGGACGGAGGAGACTGTAAAATCTTTCAATTTAGTCAAATTAGCTCTTTCTTCAGCTCCAGTTCTAGTCAGCTTGGACTACACTCAGGATTTCATATTGTTTTCATTTGCTTCGGAGCATACTATGGCAGCTGTGTTATTGTAGGAAAGAGATGATCACGAAAGACCCATTGCATTCTTTAGCAGAGCTATAAGAGATGCAGCCTTAAAATACAACATCATTGAGAAGCAAGCCCTTGCACTTGTGAAAGCATTGAAAGATTTTTGGGTATATATTCTACATTCTCATATTTTGGCCTATGTTCCTAATGCTACTGCCAAAGATGTTTTAGCGAAGACCGATCCGGAAGGAAGACGAGGCATGTGGATTGCAGCTTTGTTGGAGTATCATGTGGAAATAAAGCCCACAAAGCTTGTTAAAGGACAGGGATTGGCAAAGTTAATGGCCGAGTCAAACTTGCATGCCTTAGACATAAATCTGATCGCTGTTATGTCTGATGAGAATGAGGAAGGATCATCAATTTAGGTATCTGAAATGTTTGCTCTTTCTCCGTGGTATTCAGATATCATTTATGTGCTTAAAAATTTGTCACCATCGCCCAGCATGACTAGAAACAAAGCTAGAACACTCAAATTGAAGGCTGCCAAGTTTTGCATTCTAAATTTTGCACTTTACTGGAAAGATCCCATTGGAGTTCCATTAAATTTCTTGGTCGAAATAGAAGCAAAGAAGGTCATGAAGGATTGCCGCGAGGGAGACCGTGGTGGTCACCTTTTTTTGGAAATCAACAGCAAATAAAATCCCGTGGGATACTATTGGCCGACATTGTTTGCTGATGTATATAAGATGGTCAAGAGCTGTCATAAGTGTCAGATTTTCGAAGGAAGGTAGAAGTTACAGCCTTTACCACTCAAGCCCATTGAAGTGAGTGCCCCTTTTCAGCAATGGGGGTTGGATTTCATTGGTGAAATTCATCCCGCTTCTTCTAGTCAGCATAGATGGATCCTCACAGCGACAGATTATTTCACAAAATGGATCGAAGCAATTCCTACTAGACAAGCTACAGAGGCGGTAATTATTTCATTCCTTGAAAATAACATCTTGTCTTACTTTGGTTGCCTGAATAAGTTAATCACTGATAACGCAACAGCTTTCAAATCAAAAAGGATGGTAGAGTTTTGTCATAAATATCACATCATTTTGGGTCACTCAACTGCCTATCATCCGTAAGGTAATGGATTGGCAGAGTCTTCTAATAAGTCATTGGTCAACATCATCAAGAAGGTGCTAGAAATAAATAAGAAGAGCTGGCATAAGAGGTTGGTCAATGCACTTTGGGCAGATCGGGTCAGTCAGAAGAAATCCATTGGTACGTCACCTTTTGAGCTTGTTTATGGAGTTGATACAGTATTTCCTATCTCTCTCGTAGTCCCGATAGTCAAACTTCTCCAGGATGCCAGCAGTGAAGAAGATCCTCTGCAGAGAAGGTTGAATCAAATGGTCCACTTGCAGCAGACCAGAGAAGAAGTCTTCTAGAACACATCTAAGTTGCAGGAGAAGATTAAGAAAATTTATGATAGAAAAGCAAAGGAAGACAAATTTCAGTTGGATGATGTGGTGCTGAAGTGGGATGCAAGGAATGAGGAAGAAGGTAAGCACGGTAAGTTCGAGAACCTCTGGAATGGTCCCTTCAAGATTGCAGCATATCGCGGTCAGAATGCTTTTCCTCTGAAGGAAATGAATGGGGAAGATTGTCCAGGAGGGCTGATCAATGGTCAGCTGCTCAAACGATACCATTTCTGAGTTATTGGCGCTGCTTCCACTATCACTGTAAATACCATTTTATTTCAGTTTGGTTAGAGTTTGTCAAGTTAGTCTTCAAGTCATTTCAATGTCAAATTTGAGTCAATTTTTGGTCATTTTAGTTTCATAAATGAGTCAAAGTCTTGTGTTGTTTGTCGAAACAATGACTCCATAGCCCAATGGACCAAGGCACTGTCTAGCTCTTCCAGAGATCTGCTATTCTTGGCACCTCCAAGGAGCTACCATCCCCCATTGGAGCCAATGCTAGAGTCGGTCTTGTCAGTCCTCCATCAGATATCAAAACTCTTTCTGCATTTCATTTTTAGGTGTCTCGCTCCATCCACTCAGCTGCATTCCGCTAGGGGCAAGCCATAATCTGACAGAAAAGGTCCTATTAGTCATTTCCCTCATGTCTGGCACCTACTGGCTTATGTCTTTTCATCAATGTTCACTAAAGTCCATGACAGTCAATGTTTGATCTTTTAATGGATGAGAGTCATTATCAGTCATTAGGTCTAGGGATTAGTCAATTTGGTCTTCAACCATGTCCAATAAAGCCATGCAGGCTAGAGGGAGGCCCTTACAAAGTTGTGATTCAAAGATTTTCATTGTCATGTTGACAAATTACGACTGTCCTTCAAAACTCTGTTTTGAAGAAAAGTCAAATAGTGTGTCATTTGTGATAAATTTCAAAAACGTTTCTGGTTGATCTCTTCAGGCGCAGTCATGGTTTCCTTGGCCAAAGGGCATGTCAACAACCCCTGCAAAAAGTGCCAAAAAATTTCATCATTTTAGCTAAAAATTCAAAGGGAAAAGTGAAATACAGAGTTGCATTAAATCAGAGAAAAGTGTCAAAACAAAACATTAGCAAAGTGGGTCTTGAAGAAACAAAAATCAAACCCATGACTCCAAATGCCTTTATATAGAATTTCAACAAGAAAAATAGTTATTTTGCATACCAAGGTAAAGAGAAACATTGCAAAGTGTTTGTGAGAGAGCTAGCACGCGTTTGGGTGAGTTTGGAGGAGTTTTCAAGGGCGCGGCGCACATAGAGAGCACGGCGCACAAAGCGCGACCCCGTAGTGGTGAAAATACATGGGTGCGATGCACATATAAAGCATGGCACACTGGGCTTGTCGCGCGGTGCACACCCAAAAAGGCCCGAATTTGTGCCAAATTTGCATCAAATCGCTTTGAATCCCTTCCAATTGCCAAAGATCACAACATCACATAGTTTCACTACCATCATCAAAGGGCAGTACAAGCACAGTCCATATACAACAGTCATGGCATATGAACATTTATCGGAGTATTAGATGGAAACCCAAAGTGATTCATCCTCGAAAGAACAGTCTCCCCAGAGACATCATAAAAGTGGCAAACATGTTAGGGATGAACCAACCACACTTATAGAATTGCAGGCCTGCCCTCTTGCTATGTCATGTTTCCAGCATTTGTCATGTTCATAGTTTTGTCAAAAGGTGGCTAGTGTTCAAGTTCATCATGAGTTGGCCCGTCTTTTTGTGCTTCACGCACATGGAGATCACTCTATCTTGGCCAGTGTCACCTTCACACTGACACCTGAAACTGTCTCATTAGCAACCGGCATACCAAATGTTGGAGAACCATGGCATAAGAAACAGAAGGTTGATCGATAGAATTATGAGCCTTACATTAAGGCCAGTTCCTTGAGGTAGCTCCAAAGAGTTTTTCCATTCCGATATTTGAAAGATGAATATGCTCCACTCATGAAATTGATCATGAAATATTTCAGCTGTGAGGGGAGGTTCTCTCGTCTATATGCCTATCACATCAGGTTGCTCATGAACTTTACCAGCGTACGGATGATGAACATCCCATATTTCATTTGTAGGAACATAGAGAGGATGAACACCTTCATGCAACACAAAACCCCTCAGCAGAAACTTAACATTGTTTATCACTTTGCTCTTATTAAGATTTTGGTGGATCATCAGCTGGGATTACAGGGCATTACTTAGGATGACTTCATCTCCCGTGACCCCTTCAGCACTTCACAGGTATTATCATAGGTTGAGCATGAGATAGGTGGTCCTTCTCATCAGTATGAGCACCATGAGACCACTACTATGCCAGTATTCATCACCTATCAAAGAGGTAGTAGACATTTGTTTGCAGCAGCAAAGCGAGTGTTATCTCCACCCAGGGTGGAAGGGGCCTTGCTTCCGACATTGGAAACATAGGTACAGGACAAGGGCAAGAGTCCCATTCATGATGAGGGGCCATCAGGTGAATAAGAGGCCGAATTCATCCTCATTCATGATGATGATATGGATGTGGAGAGTGCCAAACTTAGGAGGACCATTCAGGAACAGCAAAAGGAGATCAAGCGTTGTCTCTCAATTTGGAGAGGGCCAAGTGGATTATTAGGTATTTGGAGCAGAGGAACAAACAGCTTGATGAACAGCATGAGATCATGGAGTTGCTAAACATCCGTGAGAATCACCAAGCTGCCCAACATAGGAGGATTGAGCTCACTCCATTAGAATAAGAGATTAACAATGACCGAGAGTCTTGGCTCGAGTGTATCAACATCCACCTTGAGAGATTGTTAGAGAAGGCCGACAAGGACAAAACCATATTGAGGCAGATGGTCTATCACTACAGGGCATGGAACATGAGTTCAAAGGCTCGGATAAGGAGTTTGAAGGCGAAATTGAGCAAAGCGACAAAGAGGCAAAAGAGGCAAAAAGAGCAAGATCGGCTTCGAATCTTGGTTGAAGCCTCTATGGCCCAGCATAACACCTCATAGGGAACCTCCAGCCAAAATTTCAAAAACTTTGGGGCAATTTTGGTCACATGACAAATTTTTAGGCACAACACAGGGTTTTTCTCCCTGTGCACCGCGCCACTGGTGCGACGTTTAGGATTGGGATCTCCAAATCACAAATGGTTTGCATTTTTGGATTCATCATGAATAATCATGACTGGTGGAGCATGGACAAGAATTTTGGGAAATTTTTGAGTCCCCAAGAGGTCAAAAACACTCGAAAAATGACCTCTCTACCCCTATTTTGACACATAGGAAGCAGTCTTGGGAGACTGAAGTTTTGGAGGGGAAAATGAGCACCAAATTCAGAAATTCCACTTGGGATGGAAAGTAGACAGGTAGGGATTTCCAACAATCACACTTGGGCACAATTTGGACTCTAGAAGGTACCTCAAAATGGCCTCCAAAGTGGCGTGGTGTATATAGACCCAAAGGTCGAAATCACTTCCGCTCCGTGACATTTCGATTCGCGACTTTCTACAAGTTGGCCCACTCATTTACACTATATTTTTTCGGAAACTAAGGAAAAGTTTAAAGAGTATTTTCACTAAAGGTTGGCTTCTATCCAAGTGGGAAAGGAAGGCGAGCGGTCACCCAAGCCATTTGTCATTTTTGTAACGTTGCACCTGTAACTAATGGTTGGCTTTCCATTTCCAGTTTGTAATGATTTGAAAAACTCCCCAGCTGTGAGTCGTTCTATTTCCCAATGGAATAGTCTATTTAATGTATGTAAAACTATTTGCAAAGGGTTGGTTGTAATTTCTGGGAGACTGTGGGAGAAAAACTCAGTTCTTCATTGTATATTTTGACAGAGAATTAATGAAAGGCAGTGGCTCTTGTTCATGAGATTAATGTGGTGTGAGTGTAGCAAATGTGTTCTCTTTATGTTTTATATTTATTTCATTATGTTTCACAGTTCATTCATATTCATTTCCAGTGAAATTTTGTAAGTAAGATAAGGTAGAATTCATGTTTATTGTTGTGCCTGTGGGAAAGTTTCACGTTAAGTGTTCTTCTTCAGTTGAAAAGGATTCATGTGTTTAAGCCCTTTTCACCCTCTTAAACAATCTTTCCATTCCGCATTATTTCAAATTTAATTGCCAGACTTTCCGCCTGTCTTGCCTCACGAAGTAATCTGTGCCTTTGTGTTAAATTCTCTGCTCATTGTTGTTCATTGGTCCCATACATCCTAGAAACTCAGTCATTTATCAAAAATCGCTTCTTGTTTTCATATTTATTTAACTAGCCTAAAATCAAATATTTCACTGTAAGTCATCTCAGACCATATCGTTTATCTATTCACTGAGTGTGACTTAGAGAGAGCCCTCTCCTGTTCTAGTAGGGCTAGCTACCAGACTGAGCATGGTTTGCTTACCCTGAATGTTGCCTTCATTCAGCCTAAGGCAGATTTAGGTGCTAACACCTACAGTCTCCTAGAGTTGCCTAATGATCTAAGCTATGATGCTCTAAGATGAGCCAATTTTATTCTTGAACATCCTATTATTGCGTTCTTTCCAAACATCCCAGATTAGAAAGCCTAGAACCAAAGCTCACACTTTGTAGATTATTTCATTTTCAAAGAAGTTTATCCTCCAATTCTTCAAAGTGTCAGTGATGTTGCAATTATCTTTATCTGTTTGTTTGAAGATTGAAGCCACCCAATTCTGCAAGGTGGAGGTGAATGGGCAAAGGTTGAGAATGTGTTCCATTGTTTCTTCTTGTATTCCACATAACTGGCATCTAGATGGACCAGCAACACCTCTTTTCTGAATGTTTTCCCAATTCAGTTCTTTTTTGTGGTGCACTAACCACATGAACAATTTGATTTTCATCCAGCCCTGGTTCTGCCAAAGTTCATTCCATACCTTATCTAGGTTTGGAAAGTCAAGCTCTAGGGCTATTCTCTTGGCTTCTTTGAGGTTGAAGTTGCCTTCGTTATTTTTTCCCCATCTTAGTTGGTCTAATGATGTTGAAGTCAAAATATTTCTCTGTTCTAAGGTAACTGCAAGAGTTTCTTCCTGGGATTTCAAAGAGGTATCTCCACTATATACCAAGTTCTTCCATATTCTCCCTTTTCCTTTGCTCCTATCCTGATCGCAGAAATCATTTACCTTGAGTAAGCCTTTGTTGTCAGTGTCATTCTTGAGGTTAGCTAGCTCTTCTCTTAACATGTTAGGTTCTTGTTGCCAGTTGTCCTCCCAAAACCATGCTAGGTGTCCATCTCTGATCTCCCAGAAACTATGTTTCTGAACTATGGCCCTATTCTCCCAAGATTTGTTCCAAATGTGGGAGCCTTTGATAAGCCCAGAGATTCGAATTTGATCCCTTTCTTTCTAAGTATTTGCATAGTTTTGTTTCCAAACATTGGTCTAAGGGGTTACCGATTCCTTAAGACATCTCCACCATAGTTTTTCCCCCAAAACTTTGCTTAGAGTTTAAGGGTCATCAAGTCCCAAACCTTCATGTGTCCTAGGTTTACAGATCTTATCCCAAGCTACCAAAGCCCATTTCTTTTTCTCTTCCCCTTTGCCCCAAAGAAAGTCTCCTTGTATATTTCTGATTTGTTGCACAACCCCTTTAGGAGTAGGAAGGCCAGAAAGCATGAAGATCAGAGTAGTTTGTAGGAATGATTTTGTTAACACTAGTCGTCCTACTAAATTCAAAGACCTGATTGTCCATTTCCAGATTTTGCCCAGGAGTTTATTAGTAACTGGCTCTCAAACTGCCTTGCTTAGAGGTTTGTCCATTAGAGGAATTCCCAAATATTTGGAGGGTAGTTGTTCTCTTTGAAAGCTGAGAATTATAGTGAGGTTTCTCTGAATAGTGATGTTAGTATTAAAAAAGAAAATCTTTGATTTGGTAAGGCTTACCTCTATACCTGCAGCCATAACAGAGTTTTCTAGGATTTGCTTGAAAGCTTTAGCTTCCTTGATCGTGGATGTAAACTATAACATGGTACCGTCTACAAATTGTTGATGAGTCAAGGCATCCCCACTCTCAGTGAGTTTAAGACCCTGGATTTGTCCTTCTACTTTGGCAGATTTGATCGCATTACCTAAACCTTCCATCATGAGAATGAAGTGGAAAGGGGAGAGTGGATCTCCTTGTCTGAGGCCTCTTGAAGGCATAAAGGTTTTGGATGGTGAGCCATTAAGCAGGATGGAAAAACTAGAGGTGGTTACAAGGGTAATTACCCATCTTATCCAATTATGATCAAAGCCATACGCTGATAGTACCTCCCTAATGTATGCCCAACTTTTCTTATGATAAGCCTTCGCTAGATCAAGTTGTATGATCATACCTGCCTACTTATTGCTCTTGAAAGAGTGTATCACCTCGTGAGCTTGAATGATGTTATTCAGGATTTTCCTTCGTTCCACATATCGAGTTTTCTCCTCAGACAAAAGAGTTGGAAAAAGAGGCTTAAGCCTGTTTTCAATGATTTTGGAAATAATTTTGTACACCACATTGCATAATGCTATGGGTCTAAATCCATTTGATGTCATATCTTTTTCCTACCTTGGAATCAACATTATGAAAGAGCCATTAAGCACCCTCAAAACAATTTTATTTTGCCTCGAGTCCTCCCCCACATCAAGGATGTCTTGCTTGACTATTTTCCAACATGCTTTAAAGAAGTCTACATTGAACCCATCCAAGCCTGGAGCTTTCCCATTTTGCATCTCTTTGATGACTTCACTGACCTCCT
Organism: Pinus taeda; assembly: GCA_000404065.3. Lineage (NCBI taxonomy): Eukaryota > Viridiplantae > Streptophyta > Pinopsida > Pinales > Pinaceae > Pinus > Pinus taeda. Next base: position 57,261 of record APFE031332292.1, read on the forward strand.
CTTCAGTCATTGGCCTCTTAAGATTGTAATTGTCTTCTCTTGTCACAAGCTTATGTGCTTTGTGAAGTCATTGATGAATTGTGATCTATCTATGAGAGGCTCTTTTGCTATTATTTGGAAATGTTTTACCAGAGCTAATTCTATTTCTTTGTGGGTGCTGAACTATTTTCGTTGAGTGTCTCTGAGTTTTAAGATCCTGTTATGAGACCTATGATCCATGGTAAACTTATGAAAAAACTTTGTGTTTCTTTCTCCTTTTTTTATCGATTGTACCATTGACTTTTGTCTCTAGAAGATCTCCTCTTGCTTGCATATGTCTTTCCATTCCTGTTGTATAGATTCAGTTTGTATGCTCCTTTCCTTAGTAAAGCCATCCAAGATGAGGACCTCGTTAATACCCTGTAGTTTTTTCCAAAATAATTTTTGTTCCAATCTTTAAGCCTGAGTTTGATATGTTTCAATATTTGATACAAAAGGAACATATTAGTACCTTGAATGTGCATATCTTATGTTGACCATTTTCCAATATTGTTGATGAAGTCAGGATGGGTTAGCCAAAAATTTTCAAACCTAAAACGTTTGTTTCTCAGAGTTCCTACAAAGGAGGCTTCAAGTTGGATAGGCCAATGATCTAAGCCTCCAAAAGGGAGGCTTATAGTTGACAAGTCAAGGCCTGTGAGGATGAGGTCCTCAAAGATTATGAGTCTATCTAGTTTAGAGGCCACTTGAGAAGCCCCTCCCCTCTTATTATTCCAGGTGAAGGTACCATTTCTTATCTCCATATCTACAAGCCTCATGTCATTTAAGAAGCTTTGCAAGGCTATGGAGTCTCTGTCTAGTGTTTTTGTCCCACTTTTTTTCAAAAATAGATTTGATCATACTAAAGTTCTCTCCCATAATCCATGGGATAACTAGATATCCTTCTCTAAGATCCTTCAGTGAGGTAAAAAACATGAGTTTGTCTTCATGTTTTTGAGGACCATAGACATTTGTGATCAAAGATACTTCCTTATCACCCAAAGGTTGGATCACCATCGATAGGTAGTTCCTGGATGCTTCAGCATCTAGGATTCCAAATTTCTCGAGGTTCCAAAGTGTGAGAATCCCTCCTGCTGTGTTATCTTCTTTAACTTCTACATATTCATACTTGATCAGCCATTTTCTATGCATCTCTCTTATTTTATCTATTTAACATTTTGTTTCCTTGATAAAAACCATATCTGGTTTTTCTTCTTTTATTATGTTGCTAAGAATTCTTTGTTTCCTTTTACTACCTAGACCCTTAATATTCCATGTTGTAAGATTCATTAAGAAAGGTTTGTAAATGAGTAACTAGTAAGGTATTTCATCTTACCTGAGTTGATCATGAGTTTTCCACACTCTATCAGTAGCTCATTCTGTCTTTTTGTTCCTCTTTTCCTGCTTGGATTCTTGGGACAGTGTCCCAATGTTGCCTCCATTGTTTTTACCCCTCCGCTTTCCTGATTATCATGGTTCCTTTTGACCCCAAAGCCCTTTGCTTGAGATCTCCAAAGGAAGAGTTGTTTTACTCTATTAAACTCCTCTTGTGGTAGCAAATCAACCCCTTTGTCTTTTTTGTGCTCCAAGAACTTTTCTAGATTGAGATTCTCCCTTTCAAGAATTTCCTAAAGATCAAGGTCCTCCATTCCAACTTCACTTGGGGTCATCTTATCATCCTTGTCAAGTTCCATAGTGCTTGGAAGATCCTCCTTTTACTTGCTATTTTATGGTCTATCCTCCATGCTTTCATCTTTTTCCTTCTCTGCAGGATTATCCTCCAATACATGGTTCATTCCATTGTTCCCCTCCTGGTCTTCTAATATCTTGAACCTGTTATGATCTGGTTGCTTCTTCTGACTGATTATCTTCTGGGTCCTTTTCCCTCCTTTCCCCCTTCCACCCACTTTGGTATAGCCTTCCACATCTTTGGCTGTGGTGGCTTTAATAATGCTCTCCATTTTGTATAAAGTGCAGTCTCTGAAGAGGTGCCCGTGTTCATGACATTTGCGACATCTAAATGGGAGATGTTCATAGTCCACCACCTGCACCCATTCTTCATCATATACTTCTAGAATGATTTCATCTGAAAGTGCTCCAGAAAGGTTCATTTATACACATATTCAGGAAAAGGAGGTGTATTTTCTGCTTAGTGTCGCTTCTAATATTTTTTAAAAATGACCTAGTTTATTGCCTATAACTTTTAAGGATTCTGGTAGCCAATAATCTAAAGGTAGGGAGTAGAGTCATATCCATACTAGCACTGATGTAAATGTTTCTCATTTCGGGACAAAGTTCATCACACTTGGTCGCATGTATAGGCATGTAGTAGTGTAGAAGTATGGCCCTCCTTCGAACACTTTGTCTTTATCATCTAAATTTGTGAATACTACTGTGAACACTACTGTGAAGAAAACCTTTGACAAAAGGTGAAGAGTTATTTCTCCTTTGGGTTTCCAATGGTTCTTTATCCATGGATGCAAAGCCCTTTCCATTGGCCATATCCCCATAAATTTTCATATTAGTGCATAAGTCCTCATATGGTCCTTATGCACTTGTAGCGCCGGATTATTAACACCACCCGGTGTGTAATGGTTGACTTACGTTTGCAGCTTCCTATCAGATTCTTGTGGTTAGGTCTTTGATTACCTCCTCCTGTTCTCTTCTCTCCTCTAACTCCCTCCTGATTTTCTTCCTGCCCCTGTGGTTGGATGCTTTTCTATTTTTCCATAATGATGCACCCAGTTTCTACTTCCATTGGCTCCTTGAAGTGGTTCTAGACTGCATGACTGTAGGAGGGAGTGGAACTCCCCCCCCTCTCCCCTCCATGGTGCCCAACACTGATACCTTTCTTGAAACCCTAGATCTATGTGTTTCCCCCACATTCGCGTTTCCCCCATAGTTTTTCCAGAGTCGGTTCCTGATTTCAACTGATAGAGCGAAACACATGTAATCATTCAGCCACAATGAACACAATATTTTTATTGGGGAACCCAGAAGTAATTTATCTCTCATTATTATTTATTTATTACTATTTTTTCTAATTGTAGCTCTGAAAATGATCCAATTGCTCTCATTAAATTTTGTAAATATAGGAAAATAAATTCTTCAATGTCAATGGAAATTATAAAATTTATAAACTCCTCTCGATGAGTTCATGGTTGTAGTTTAAGATTTTATCATTACAAAAAATAAAATCTTGTTTTCTAAAAAAATAAAATTTCCAGATATTAATATTTTAGTGAAAATAATAATATCATAAATAATAAAAAATAGCAAAATTTTATGCAATAGAATTAATGTTAAATCTCTCTCTCTCTCTCTCTCTCTCTCTCCTCTCTTATATCTCTCTCTCTCTCTCTCTCTCTCTCACACACACACACACACACATATGCTTAATCTAATTGATAAACAAAATGACTCTTTTCCAACCTCTTTTCTTGGTTAGCTAGGCCCAAAATTTTGTAGAAATTTTTAAGGATTATAAGTTTGAGTTGTTTAATATGCGAATTTCTAGTTCCAAGTGGGGTTTTTAGGGCATTGAATCCATTCATGTGTTCAAAAGTGCATTTTAAATAACAATAAATCATGTTATGCATGTCTATTTTGGAATAGGGCTTACAAAATTTTAATTTAATTATCAGTTATTATTAGGTAGATGGTAGTAATTTAAGCTCCACTGAATATTTTAAGATATTATTAATTAAATTTATATATCAAAGGTTGATGTTTATTTCAAAAGTAGTTTAAATGTTATGGCCCAATTATTAATTATTTATAATTAAATAAAAATTATGGAAACTCTATTCCAAAATAGACACACTTGTGGGCACAATTAATTAGCTACAAGTTATTGGTTGGTTATTGTTGGGGTAGTTTGGGTAGACTTAACTTGGTCATACAATCAATTTACCATTGGAACTTTTGGGTGTATTTGATTTATAATAACCATGGTTTTTCACATCATATACTTATGTAGTATAGCCTATTTAAAGACATGAATAATCCATTGACGATAATTCAATTAGTTCCTATATTTAAAATATTGTGCTCATGCTTTATTGTTTATGTATTTATGATGTATTTGTTTATTTCTGTAGCTTATTTTTATTATTAACAATTATTTATTGACCTAGATTCATTTAGCTTTAGATTTATCAAGCATCTAGGAAGAGATTTGATCCTCTTTGCACTTCATAGATCCAAGATTAATATGGATCTAAACTTCATACATTGTTTTTGAAATTCCATTTTCTACTTTTAGTTGTACTAAATAGAATCCCCATAGGTGTAAAAGAGGTTTTTTTTATCTACTTAAATTTAAATTCTATAATTACCCACATAAATTTTTGAAGACATATATTTTTTTGTGATTATAAGGGAAAACTCTACTCTCATAATGATATCTATCTAGATTCTATAAATTGGAATGATATCTATCAATATTCTATAATCTTTAATTTCCTAATATTTAAATATCCTCCACCCAAAAAGACATAAGCTTGAAAGAAATATAAGAGAATTTACATATGCATTGTATATGTAGGATAAGTACATGGATAGACAAGGTTATTTAACCACATTCGTAGTTGCAAAGACGACAACAATTCATAACCTCAAAGAAACCCAAAGAGGCTTAATGTGTGTAATGTAGATGTAAGATACCTTTCCATTTCCTGAACTCACTTCAGTTATCCCAAGGTTCTTTCCAAATGCCTTATGCATCACCAAACATGGAAAATCTTTGTACCAATGGAATCAAGTTAAGGTATGAGCACATCAAGCCACATGTATTTTTTTTTTTTTTAATTAAGCCAACTATTCTTTTTTTAATATAGTATTATGTAAAAAAAATCCTAATGCTATTACTATTTAGCTTTCTCTACACTCAAATATGGGGAAGATGTTGTCACTTTAGCTTTATATAATGCTACATTAAAAATAATTAACACATGAAGTCATCTTAATTAAAAATAATAGTAATACAAGTCAATTGATGTGCACAATACTATCAATTGCAACACTTGTTGCAAAGGAAATGTTGTAAGGCAATAGCATAAGAAACAACATCATAGAAGAAAGAAGTCAAAATTTTATGCAATATTTTTTCTTTACTGGTATTTCCTTTTTACCATATGTTATGTTTTAGGGAGATTCCAACTAGGCAAATATTCCAGAATATGTTCAAAGTGAAGGTAATTCTCAACACTTCACTCCAAAGGATTTATTAAAATTCTCTTCATTAAGATTTTGGAACCTTTATAAGTAAATGGTTTAAATGCAACATTTCATAACAAAGTAATCCCATATCATCTTAATTCACATTGAAATGGACAATAGCTTTTTTTCATTAGATATTGGTCTAATTTTATGAGGAAAAGTTAATAGAAATACTTTAATAGCAATGGGAACATTAATAATCTCCTTCATCATTTGTTATATGATGTTCTTGATTTAGGTAATTGTTCCTTTTTATCCCTATTTCACTCATGTAAAAGTCCAAACTATAAAAAAATTGTATTAGTTTGTTGTTTTTTTGGACCATTGTATTTTATCTAACTCAATAACTTCCATAGCCTCTACTGGGTGTCCATCATTATCTTTCCATAGCGACTCAATGTCTTCAAATGAATTTCATAAATTTGGTTTAATAAATGTTGGTGGAAAACCAATATATTTCACTTTGTAGAAAGGAGTTTACATTTGCTGGCATAAAATTGTATTACTCTTATCATGTGATGATGTCATCTAAATCTTGAATATTTCTCACCACTTATGAAATTCCACATTCTAATTGTTATTTGACCATGATTATATTGGAATCATAATCCTTGTTCGTGAGAATATCCTTTATGAAGTCAATGATAAGTGGCACAATTTGTTCCTCACAATTGTGAAAGTGAAGGACAAATTCATTCACTTTATGTTTGAAAAATTTATACTCAGAGTCTTGATTCATGATATTTTTTATCCTCTCGTTTTGTTGTTTTAATATGTTTCATCTCAAAAAAATATTTCTCCAATAACATATGTTATTGTTATCTTGACAGTGACATTGCCACATTTGTGGCTTCAATTGTAAATTTTATGTCTCCATTCCACTTTTTCTATAAAAGGCAAAGATTCCTAAAAACTATAGATGAATTTTCGTTATGAAAGATATGAGGTTAAAGATGAAATTAAAAAAAAAATTGTCAAAGTTCTCTAAGATGAGTAACGTTGTCCCTAGTAAGAGTCCATTTCTATCACCTATGGTGTTAATTAGGATGGGTGGTTCATTCAAATTGATGATTTATTTTTTAGAGCTTAGCTAAAGGACTATCAAGAACATATATCATATTCCAAGGATTGGTGAATTTTTACAGTTGCACGATGCCATTATATTCACCAAGATAACTCCGACACAAAATCAACGAAATTATGTTTTGAAATAAATAATGTTATAAATTAATTATTCAAACAGAAAAGTACTATTTTATGGGAAAATGTTGGACACCTAATCCTCAATGGGTTAGTGTGGAAGCTGAATAGACAAAAGGAGTTCAAGAGACCTTGGGATGTGAAACCCAACGGTCAAACCATGTACTATAAATGTATATACCTTGTTAATAAAAATGGATTCTAATGCTTTATCTTTCATATTCTATTGCTGCCCATGTGTGTTTAACATGGTATCAGAGCAAGTACGTTCATAATCTGCTCAATCTTTTGTGAGCCACCTGTTTTTGTGTGGCCTGTGTAAACCTACGCATCGATTATATGCTGGTTGTATATGTGAGATGGTGATGGCACATATATATTGAATATTGATTATATGCTAGTGTATATGTGCATTGGATTGATAACCTATGGTGTAGTGACAACATGTGTGTTGATCCTCTGCGACGAGTTCCATGCTATATACATTTTTGTGTTGAATGTGTTTTGAAGACCGTAAACTATGCTTTGTTAGTGTTGTGTTGAAGACTTTGTATGGTGATTTTGAACTGTTTAAGTATGAAAGATTTGGTATGGTGCATTGAATCATTTTGAAGGCCGTAAATGCATTGTGAATTCCATGAAAAAAATGTGCATCCCTGTCTCTAGCTATGTGTATTCATTCGACTTAGGATTGGACAATGGATATCTATTTTCTGATTTTGAGATGGATAGTTTGGAAGCGTATTTTTAATTGTAATGTTGTAGAATCTGCGTTTCTTTCTACATTTGGGCAACAACTAAGGCGTTGTGGTTAATTTTCTGTTCAGCTTCCAATAAACGCTCTCTCTTCAGTGTCAGTCTTTCAATCTTCTATTGGCCTAGTGCTTTCCTTAAATGAAGCTGAAAAATTACTCAACTCTTCAGGCATGTCTTGCATCTACCATTATGTGACCTTCTGCTACCTGAGATAATGCTAGATTATCTTACATGTTGTCATTCCCTGCCAAGCTTGTCTGAGATTCCTTAAATAACGCATTATTCTTAGGCTTCATTTGTATAATTTGAATGGCTCTGCGACATAGTGGGTTTGTATCTTGCAGGACCAACGGAGGTAGATTCCAGGTGGGATATTTCTATAGAAAAGTGAAAAAAGGAATCGAAAATCGACATACAAGAATGAGTTCGAGACTGGAAATCTAGAAAGAAAAATAGAGTGATTTCTTGTGACAATTTTTAGTGCCACTCTCTTCACTGATAGAAGCACAGAAAAATGATTTTACCAAACAAAGCATTATTCTGATTTGAAAGTGGGCACTACTCTGATGGAGGTCTCAAACATGGGAGCTTCAGAATAATGTTATAGTTGTAATTGAAGGTCACCTTTCCTTGAAGCAGCCCAGCTCCAAATCCCTCATCACCACTACTTCCACCAATGGAAACCCATTTCAATGAAGAGTTTCTGCCACTACCTCCCATATCGGTTTGAGGATCTATGACATCAAGGCCAAGTCCCTGAGCCATAAACAACAGTGCCACGGATATCTTCTCCTCTACTCTTTCTGGTGTGTAAATATTCTCACTATTTCTCCAGCTGCAATAATCTCACCCCTGTTGTGTGAATATGCCAAGCAAGTCAATGCCTTCGCAGTTCTAGAGGCCATAAGGAACTAGACTCAGTGATTTGCATCAACATTGTACACAACAATGACACACCCAACAAGTGGTATTGAAGTGTGCCACAAGGATCCACTTTCCAGGCTATCTTCTTTAATGGCCTCATTCTGAACTGTGAGGGTCTTACTCAGAGATGTGACCTACGTGAGCCTCAGATTTTAAGGAATATACAATATAAGCAGCCTCTTGTCTGAAGAAAACATTTGGCTGTGTGATACTATCACGAGTTGGCCTGTGAAAAATGAAAGAACTATAAAAAAGGTGAAGGCATCAAGAAGGACAGATTCAAAATAAATCTCTAACAGAATCAAATGGATGGTTGTGATTCGTTGTGTGGAGACTATCAACAGAAGAGATTCTAAGGCCTCTGCATGCTTTGAACCACAGTTCTAATTTGCCAAATTTTTTAACAAGACTTAAGACCTGGGCTCCATCACTCCCACTACACCGGCCACCATTACTACATCTATGCAATTTCTGGCCATTGTGCCACCAGCTAGAAGGTGAGTAGTTGCTCCTCACTATTTTCCATCGTCGGCTCTTGTGCCTACTCTCGATTCAATAGATCCACATATATTGAAGTGCATATGGTACTAGTTGAATGCATTTTGAATGCAGGGGATGAGATTCTTGGGTTTATTATTGAAGGAAGAGGTCAAGTTACCCTTGTGTATATTCTTGGAGTTTGAGTCATGTCTCCATCGCTGATATTAGCAGAACCAAGATTGAACTTTCACTCTTATTGGTTGAACATGTTATCTCTCCCATTCCATTTTAATTTTCTCTGCTAGAATGAGAGGGTGTACCTGTATATCATTTCTAGGCATATTCAAAAACACTTGACAGACTACTAGTGAGGTTATGACATTCATTCATGTGTATGTATATAAGCATTAACGACACACAAGTTCTAGTGTTGTTGAAGTTTCTCTTATGGTATGTCATGTTGTTGTAGCTCAGGATATTTAGTGTTCAAGATATAATTGTCCTCACGCTGGAGCATATACATGTTCCTTGTTTTCCCTATATACACAAAATTTGTATCGGCATATAGTTGTGTATCAGTATATTCAAATTTGCCATATATCTCCTCATTTTCTCTCACAGTGATCTTTATAATATTTGAATTATATATGAATAATGCATTGTTGAAAAAAATGTCATTATTCTGAATGTTTCTTGGCACTCTTGAATTAGAGAAAATGGGGAAAGCTTATGAAGTATTAGAATTTTTGAAAAATCTGTTACAGTCTACTACTAATGACACAGTAAAAATCAATAAATCCTTTCTCTCTGACATTAGAATTTGTCTGCAAAATTCACAAGAGAAGATAGAATTTTTGGAGCTTGAATCTCAACTTCAACAAAAGGACTTAAAATAGAGGAGTCATTCTGAAAATGTTTATGTTCAGAACATTGAGACTGCAACCCATAAGAAGCAAGTCAATAATGTTACAGTTGGTTCAGATCCAGTGCCCAATAAAGCAACAGTTGTACATGTTGATGCTGAAACTCAGTTTGCACTTCCCAAGCCCATCATCAAACCTTGGGAATAGCTTGTCCACAACAACCACAGAATTGGTCTTGGATATGAGAAGGACTTGTCCTTTCATATTCCAGACTACTCAAAGCCAATTCAATTTCAAACTGCTGGATTTCTTGAGGATGATTCATCTTCACCTATTCCTAATGACAATTCACCTACAGTTGTTCTAGATTCTACCCCTCTTCCACAACAACAATAGATTGTGAAATGCCGACACTGTGACTGACTTGGCCATTTGAAAGATCATTGTTTTGATCTACATCCATGTAAGCACTATCATAAAAACACCCATTCTTCAAACAAATTCTTAAAAAACAAATGTCCTGCAAGAACAGAGGTTCATCTTAGATGGATTACTTCTTGGCAATGGGCATCAACATCCGAGAAGATATTCCAATCACATGTCAAAACCTGTTCCAGAGTATTGAACAGTCTTGAATTTGAGTTTTCTCCATCATCTCACCTTGTATCTGACAGGGAGGGAAATGATGGTCATCTACAAGCTTTAAAGTCACATCAAGTGAGCCTCATCCACAACCTGCCACACCAGTTTTAGAGTTGTAGGCAAAGACAATCATGCCCCTGAGCCTGGCTTCAGTTGGTAATCTGGGACACTTCCTCTAGCAGAAGACTTCATCTTCTTGCCATATTTGGAAGAGTTCTAGGAATTGCATTAAGCATTCCAGAGTTGTTGGTCATCATTAAACCATCACAGGTTGAGACTTCCCTTTTCAGGTTGAAGTTCTCCCTTTTATGCGGGGTGAGACCTCCTTTTCATGGTTGAAGGTTTTCCTCTTCAAAACAATAGGAGCACTTCCTCTAGCAGAAGACTTCAACTTCTTGCCAATTTTGGAAGAGTTCCAGGAACTGCACTAAGCATTCCAGCATTGGTCGTCATCCTTAAACCACCACCCTTTATACCAACATTTCAGAGAGCACATTCAGCCTAGTGCTGCCATGCATTTTTTGCACATTTTGTATTACAGCTCTCTTCTTGGACTCATACATAACCCTTCATATTGAGGGGGAATGTTGGACACCTAATCCTCAATGGATTAGTGTGGAAGCCAAATAGACAAAAGGAGTCCAAGAGACCTTGGGATGTGAAACCCAACGGTTAAACCATGTACTACAAATGTATATCTCTTGTTAATAAAAATGGATTCTCATGTTTATCTTTGATCTTCTATTGCCACCCATGTGTGTTTAACATAAAATTTCCTTTGTGATTAATTGCTGGTAATTTTTGAAAATAAAATTGTTGAAAGTGTTGGTATGTTAACTTTCAGCAAGTACACTATTGCACATGTCGATTGTGTTGCCAAAATTAATCCCAAGGAACCTTATAAAAATATTTGTGTTTTAAGTTGTGGTTTCTCTACAGCTAATTTACTTCCAGTTTTTTTTCTAATCATCTGTTTTCCATTTTAAATTATTTCCATGTTCATATCCACGATGAGAAATATTAAGGACTATAACTATCCATATTCACTAAGAAGTTACATATATTGTCTAGGAAACCCCAAAGTAAATTTTATGCCATCATTACATCAAGAAATCCCCCCCACCAATCGATGCAAATATGGAAAAAACATGCTAAACTACCATTTCATCAAAACAACCTTCCTTCAGCCCAAACAATGTACTTCAAGCACATTAGACATAAATCTTATATGCAGCTTTTCACAATATTTTCTAGGTCAATTAGATGATGTAAGCATTAAACAACTATGCCCATTACCCCAATGCTCCCTACATTTGAATAATTTTGCCTTGTTTAAACAAGCTCCACTATGTAATTCTCATGGGAAAGAAGTTAATAAATCTCTCTGCAACATTTGGACTTCCTCTCTATTGGAAATGGCTCAAGCCTCCACACTCCCCCAAAAATAGAAGTTCTCAATTTTTTTTTTAATCCAAACTATATTACCACTAGGGGATCCATTATGATGTAACCTAATTCCCCATTAAAAGAGATATTTCTAAAAAGATATTCAATAAATTCAGTTAGGAGCAGAGATTGAACACATAGTCTAGTGGTTTAAATCCATCTTCAATGTTTCTCAAACCCTTAATCTCCCTAATGAAATAATAATAAAATGTTACGAATTGTTCTCAAACACTAAATTAGTCACTACACAAATAGTAAGGCATGGCTTGACAGGCCATGAATTAAGTATTGCGTCGCTATCTAGGAAGGTATAGATATCACAATATTGGACAGGGAGAAACCAAAGGTAACATGCAAGGATGACCTGGAAACTCCTTTCTTATTGTCCTCATCCATGTGTGTGCCAAGCTATGCTTCCTGGGCTTCGCGAGCAGACATAGAGGCTTTACATGTGAGGAAGTATAAATTTGAGGTGAGAGGCATGGAATGTGCTTCTTGTACATGAGCCATTGAAAAATCTCTCAAAGGCCTTCCCGGGATTAAAGATCAAACTTTGGTTCTTATTCAAAACAAAATTTTAGTATTCTATAGGCTAGCCTTCATTGATGTAAGACTAGTTTTCCTTCTCAACCTAGCAGACAATAATATACCTTTCCAAATAGATATTCCTTATTTTTTACTATTAGAAGACTGCAATACCCATATTTCCAAAGTCAATGGTCTACTCATATTAATTTGTAGTAATACAGAATCAAGATCTAGTAAGGAAATAGGACCACACCAAATTTCCCCTGCCATTTTCATAGAATCATGTATAGGGAAATCAGTATTCATTCTAATTTTGTAGTAATATGGAATCGAGATCTAGTAAGGAACTAGGACCACAATCGATTTCCCTTTCCATTTTCATAGAATAATATATAGGGACATCAGTATTCATTCTAATTTTGTAGTAATACAGAATCAAGATCTAGTGAGGAACTAGGACCGCAATAGATTTTCCCTACTATTTTCGCAGAATCATGTATAGGGGCGGCAGTCTTATATTGCTTCATACTTCATATTGCATCTTGCAAATGTCATATGTAGGACGTAATATGTTTCCATCTGTAAGAAGTAAGATTAAGAAAATAGTTAAATAGTATATGATTCAATGCCCAATCCTGCTAAATGGGGGCCCTGTCATGATCCCATTCCCTTGAGTCTTAAATTTTCATAGAGAAGGTTGTACTCCTAGTTTGAATGTTATGCAATAAAGTTCCATTAAAGAAGAAAAAGAAGATGCTAAGTTTGAGGCAAAACTAACAGAGGATGGCATAAAGGATATTATCATGGAAGTATGACGTATAAGAATCAAGTGAGAAATATTGATGCAACATGGTAAGCCCATTTGTTGCCATTCTGAAACTTTTAATTGTGCAGTAGTTAAATATCCTACATATGACAAAGAGTTGTATGCTTTGGTGAAGTGTGAAAAAATTGAAACACTATTTGATGGGAAAGTAAAATATAATTCACATAGATCATAAACCATTGGAATACTTGCAATCGCAAACCAAGCTACAATAAGCGAAGCATTTCATATGGATGGGTTACTTGAAGAAATTCCAATTATTAATAAGGTATAAGAAAGGAATCTATAACAAAGTTTTTGATATGCTATCTAGACCAATTTTCAGTGCATCGGTTATTCTTAAGCATAATTTTATCATGCATGAGAGCTATTTTGAACAATATGATTTAGATGTCTATTTTAAATATGTATATGCAACTTTGTGTCAAGGCAACTAAGTACAGGAATTAGATTACCATGTTCATGATAAATTGTTGTATCACCTTGGTAGGATATGCATTCCATAGGGTGAAATGTTCAACATCATAAGGGAAGCGCACACATCTTTTATTGCTAACCATTTTGGCGTAGGCAAGACAGTGGCACAATTATAAAGGTATTGTTATTGGCCTCGTATGAATGAAAGTTTGTCACGATATGTAAGAGGATGTTTTCTATGTGCTACTAGTAAGCCTAGAAATAGAAAGTTAGGACTGTATACTCTATTTCTAGTTCCTTCTCGTCCTTGGGAAGGTCTTTCTATGGACTTTGTAGGATGGTTACCTATGTCTAAAAAAATCATGATTACCTTTATGTTGTGGTGGATCGTTTCAGGAAGATGTGTATTTTGATGCCTTGTAAGAAGCGAGTTAAACTTAACATACTACACAAATGTTGTTTCAAAATTTCTGGGTGCATTTTGGATCACCCAAATCTATTATTTCTAATTGAGATTCTTGATTTTTCTAGAATTTTTGGTCAAGCTGATGGGGACTCATGGACAAAAAGTTGGAAAAACTCACAACAATTCATCCACAAATCGATCGTTAGACAGAAGTGGTGAACATAACAATAGCACATCTTCTTTGTGGTTATTGTAGCAAACATCCTAAGCATTGGGATGAACACTTACACTACATTGAACATGCTTACAATCCGGCAAAGAATTCACTGACTCAAACATTTCCATTTGAGGCATGCTTTGGATACTTACCAAAATCACCTTTAGATTTTATGTTTGGGAAAGATGTTGCTATTGATGGACATAGTGACATTGATAAGGCCAAGAGATTCATTAAACAAGTTCAATTGGTGCATAAGATGGTTTAAGGACACTTAGAAAAGAGTCAAGCCAAGTATAAGACGAGGCATGATAAGCATCGCTTTGACCACAATTTTTAGGTTGGAGATGAAGTTTGGATTTATATTAGCAAGGAGGGCATCAAGGAGAAGGTAAAGAATTGAAACCAATAGGATATGGAGCTTTTAAGAGTTTAGAAAAGATTAGTAATAATGCCTTCTGGTTGGATTTCCTCCATATATGCAAATGTATGTAGTTGTTAATGTTGAGAATTTTAGATTATATGAGCCTCCTTTAATTGAAGATCAAGGAGAGAATACTCAGATTCCTTCAATAGAAGATTTCTCTCCCAAATTTCTTAAACAATTGTAGTAGGATAGTATCCTTGATAGAAAAAAATAATTTCAAGAAGAGAGAATGTGGAGAACCTTTGTGTGGGGGTCAAAGGTAAAAATCCAAACAAAGCCAAATGGATTGAGATTGGAAGGGTGACAGAATTGTACCCTCATATTTTTTTTGACTGAAAATAGTTTTTTGGACGTCCAAAAGCCTCTAGTGGGGAGTGACCTAAGGGATCAGTAAAGTGCTCAAAATTCAAAGTGCTTGAAACTGGTGTCAAAGTGTAGATCTCATCGACCTAAATATAATGCAACTTGAATCGCTCAATTCAATATCTTATGCTCCCAATATAGTGTTCTGATCAATTTCCAAAACATGTAAATTTTTTGTAGGTTGGATGAAAGACTGCTGATTGGCCAGATTTTATAATGACTCAGTAGGATCACTATGTAGGTTGATTGGTATTCCCAGACCAATGACAGGCTGCCAAGTGACCTCATGTGATTAGTTCGAATTGGAATGTTCTGATTAGTAGTTGGAGTTTTTAAGTAGACCAATGGTGGGATGCCATGTGGCCCAGTCATGGGCTACTCTGTGGCACCCCAACACAGTATAAAAATTTGGTTTCAGTTGGTCAGAGGCCTAACTAGGTTTGAACACGGGACCTCTAACAAGCAATACAATGCTCTAATACAAGCCAAGGGTGTTACTTAATAAACTATAACATCGAAATCTTATTTAAAATTTAAGCAGTATGAACTTCGAGGAGGGGGCCGAGGTAGAGCGACCAAGGGCTCGGGCTTAGCCCCAACCGACGATCTAAACCTTTGTACCATATGACCGTAGGTAATCATAGTGGAGAACTTGGCAAGATGGGTGCAGAGAATATAGGGGCCAACTGCCTGTTATATACGCCATGGAACCGAATGCTAATGGACCAAGGTGTTATGCCGACGGGGGTAGGTAGTCAGCCCCAGCCCCTAGGTGCATGGCTCCATGTGGCTCAAATATTTTATCGATAGGCCTTATCACACATTTAAAATAAGTAACGAATTGCACATGAACTGATGCGAATCTCACCACTGCTGGGCGAAATTGGTAGTCAACGGGCGCTAGAATGATAGACTTCGTAGAACAGTTAGCAGAATAGTGCAGTTTGTAGAGGAGTTAGCATAAAAACTTCTCTAAAGCATAATGTCTTTAGTTTTTGGCCAAATTGAACCCAACAAGAGCTGAGATTCAGCCTTTTTACTATTCTAGAGCATTGTAAATCCAGATAAACACAAATTTCAACACTTAATGAAAGGGACCCAACATTGGAAGTTGGACCACAAGATAGAGCCCATGAGATGGTGAACTCCTTTATCATTTTGTTGCTTTGTGTTTCTGATATGGTATATTTGTCTATATTTTTATATTGTTAACTGAGTTTTAAAACCATTATTTTATGTCTTTTTGGAAAGTGATCCATCATGTAAAAGACATAAAAATTTTCTTGAAATTTTCCTATCACCTTCAAGTTCGTAGATAAATGACACCTTGGTAGAGAACTTGCTAACGCAACAAAGTTGTATTGAGATTACCGTAGAGGTTTTCAATGCTATCCTTATAAGTTAGTTTTCAAAACTATCCTAATAATTTAAGAGTTGTAAATCCCTATTTAAATCCTTTAAAAAGAAAACAATTTTTACTCTAGTGCTTTAACTTTTTCTCAATTATCATGAATAGGAAAGCTTAGAGTTAATATTAAAGGTATATTATCAAAGTCAAGATCATGTTCATTTAATAGGTCTTGGTATTCAAATTAAGTAGAAATAAAGATCTCAAATATTATATAATATGCCACACTAATTTCAAACCAATAAATACAAAATACAAATCATTAAGTTGTATCTTGGCCACTTAATTATACAACTGCAAATTACGAAATATGGAAAACTAAAAAATTTAAATAACTTTATTTCAAATCATTTTTTTAATTAAATCTACCAACTATATAAATTCTATATATATAATTTAAAATATCACAACACAATGAGAAAATATACTCGCATCTATATATATAAAACTTAAACCTAGCTAAAAATAAATCTTTATATTCACATATGCGTCTTTATATTCGAATAAAAATTTGAATAAATGTGTAAAAGAAAAGTTTGTGTTGTTTTGGCATACACGAGCTCTAGTTTTTAGATATTTATATGTCCTTGTGCTAGAGTGAGGTAGTGTTTGTGTTAGGGGAAGGTGATGCTGTGGTATTTTTTATAGTTTAAAAGATAGATCAAAGTAAGATTAAATATAAGAAAGCCGCTAGTTGAATGTTTGCAATATTTGATGATGATGATGATGATGATGATGGTTAACGTCTACTGAAACCAAATTGGTCTACCGGACCTATACTTTCTTAATTTCTAATTGTCTGGCTCCTTGTCTTTCTTGGCGAGATTGGTGATGTAGCTTTCTTTTTCTTCTCTACAGTGTTCCAACTTTCTTTATCTTGCATCTCCTTCATCTCTTCTGGTTCTTGGGACATTGGTGTCTTAGCTTCGCGATCTATTGTGTTCGTCCTTTTGGAGATAGTCGGAGAAGAAGTTTGGTCTAGGAGATCTCTTTTGCTATTAAATGAAGATTTATTTTCCGCGTTATTCGAAACCGCATAACTGTCGATGCTTGAGGGGTTGTTAAGTTCACCTTTTTGTTGTTGGGCGGGGCTTTCTCCCTGCTCGTCTTGAGAATTGTTTCTATCTTGCCCGATTGCTTGTGATTCAGAGTCTTCTCGAGAGTATTCTTCTTGGGTGACAGTGTAGTGTTCTTTTTGTGCTCCTTCCCACCATGTAGATCTGTGGTGATTTTTTCTAGCAGAATTTCTCTCGGAAGCTTTTGGGCAATTTTTGGCGAGGTGGCCTGTCTCAAAGCAAGATCGACATCTGAAGAGGACACTTTCATAATCGAGTTTCTGGTTCCACACATAGTCTTTACTTGTTAGGTGTATTTCAGCTGGGAATCCGGCGCTGAAGTCCATTTCCACACATATGCGTGCATATGTGGTTCTGACATATTCCTCTGTTTCTTGGCACCTGCAGTAAAATTTCCCAATTGCATTTCCAATGGCTTCTAGCGAAGAGAGATTCCAGAGATGCAAGGGTAGGTTTGGCAATCTCACCCAAACTGGTGCTGAGGTTATGACTGCTATTGAGGGATCGAATGATGGGTACCATGGCTTCAAGAATAGGCCTGATTTATCCCAAAACCAAGGGCCAGAATCTAGAATACATTGTCTGCTTTCACGGTTTTCAAAATCTACTATAAAGAAACCCCTAGCACAGGGGTAAATATTAATTGAGATGGGTTTATAGTGATAATTAAGTAATAATATACTAGGTTTTAATTTATGAGGTGTAAATAGGTTTATTTATATGGGATTTAGTTTTCATAAGGTTATTTGTTAAAATTTCATGGGAAGAGTTGAGAGTAGGAGGTACTTGTGGAATTATTTCATGGGACATCCATATTTTATTAAGCCTCCCAAAATCTTAGTGATAACACTTTACCTAGCACAATCATAGTGAGCACAACCCTAGTGATAACATCTAGTAGCTCACAACATCTCACAAGTGACCAAATCATTATTCTATCTAACATTGAAGCTAGCTTGGACCTAAAATCCGGCCAACATTGAAACTATCCCAAACATAACCTCAACCTAAGTGGAAAAAATAAGAAATACATCTAGCACTAGACTCAACATCTAAGTTATCGAATCAGGTATGCATGTATTCATGAAACATTGTCATCCTCCTTAAGCCATGTCCAATTCTTGCAAATAAAATCAACTTTAATATAATAACTTGTTGGAGGCCAATTTTTTCATACTATTAAAAAAATATATAGTTAGAGACTAATTTTGTCATCCTATTAAATAAATAATGAATGCAATGGTAAGTACGAATGTTTAGTGGTGATAAAAGATTATTTGGAGGAAAATTAAGATAAAGAAGGTGGAATGTTGAAGATATGTGCACTTTGTGTAGAGCACATGAGTAAAAGTCATGTGTTAATACAAGACATCAAAAATACTTAACTAAAAAATAAAATGAATTTTTCACTTGTGGAAACAAGAATTAACCTAAAAACATTTAGTCAGAACCCATGCAAAACCTCATTTGGGGAAAAACCACAGGGAAAAAGTTTATTATATTTTATTATAACAATGATAATCATCTTACATTTCACTCACTTCATTCCTTCTCACCCACTATATAAAAACTATTACATTACAATATCATGGGCCCAATACCATGTGCAATACCATGGGCACTAACAACTTTGACTTGATTTGGTCTGAAGGCTACCAATCTCCCACTTGAGACTAAATAGAAGCTTGAGTGAATGATTTTAACATTGTTTTCTCTTCTCACTACTAACCCTTTCCCAAGATGAAGTTTTGTCATGTTTGCATTACTCGAACCAAGGTTCTACAAAGTTCTTTTTTATCCCTCAAAAAAGTCTTCATTAACATATCAGTTGGATTTTTTGTAGTGTGTATTTTCTCCAATTGTAGCAACTGGTCATTTAACACTTCAAGGATCTAATTATACTGAAAATCAATGTGCTTTGGGTGTATTTTCTCCAATTGTAGTAGCCCATCATTTAACACTTCATAGATCCAATGATATTGAACATCAATGTATTTTATCTTAGAATGATATGCTGGTTTTTTTGCTAAATGAATAGCACTCTCACTATCACAATGCAATAGATATTTATCTTTTTTCATTCCCAACTCTCATAAAAATCGTTGCATCCACAACATTTATTTGCAAGCTTATGTGGCAACTATGTATTATGCCTCTATTGTGGAGATGGCTACTACTTTTGCAATCTAGACATCCAACATACTATTGCACCTACAAAAGTGCATAAATAACTAGTCATGGAAATTTTAGTATCCACATCTCTCACCATGTTTGCATTTAATAACCTTCAAGGACAACATTTTTATTACAAAAACATACAAAATAATTACTAGTACCCTTGAGATACCTCAAAATCCACTTTATTCTTTGTCAGTGTTGTTTGTTTGGATTTGCAAGGAACCTTCTCACTAATCCCACTGAATGTGCAATATCTAGACAAGTATATAACATGACATACATCAAGTTACCAAATGTTGAAGCATAAGGGATTTTACTCATTTCCTCCTTCTTATCATCATAAGGGCACAAATCAGCACTAAGTTTTAAGTGTTATGCTAGGGGTGTATCAACTAGTTTGACATCCTTCATATTGAACTTGTCTAACACCTTTTCAATATATTTTTGTTGTGACAACTACAACATTTTGTTCTTTCTATCGCGTATAATCCTCATGCCCAATATTTGTTGTGCTAAACCTAAATTTTTATTGCAAATTGACTTCCCAAATCTTTCTTCAACCTATTAATCATATTCTTGTCATGTCCAACAATTAGCATATCTTCCACTTACAACAGAAGTATAATATACCTTTCTTGGTCATACATATTGATGTAGACACAATGATCAACCTCTAGCCTTTTGAAGTCATGCTCCACCATAAATGAATCAAATTTCTTATACCATTCATGAGGTGCCTATTTCAGCCCACTAACGATCTTCTTCAACCTACAAACAATATTCTCCTTCAATTCTCTATGAAGAAAAGTTGTCTTCATATCTAATTGTTCACATTCCAAGTCTAAAGAAGTAGCAAGACCAAGGATAACTCTTATGGATGACATTTTAACAACATGTGAAAAAATTTATGTAAAGTCATCACCTTCCTATTATGCAAATCCCTTCACCACCATTCTTGCTTTGTATCTTTCCTTCTTATCCTCACCCTAATGTTTAATCTTATATACCCATTTGTTTTGTAGGGTATTTCTTCCTTATGGAAGCTTCACTAACACCAAAGTTTTACTTTTCAATGAGGAGTCAATTTCTTTCTCCATTGCTTTCTTCTATTTTTAGCTAATTTCCACTTCAGAAGCTTCCTGAAACAATTAGGTTCACCTTCATTAGTTAGGAAAATATAATTTGAGGGTAGCTAGATTTGTGAGGGCTTTTGAGGCCTATTATATCTACGAACCAATTGTGGTGGTGTGTTTTCCACTTGAATCTCTTGTAATGGTTGTGGCAAATTTTCTTCTTCTCATTTTCCATCTTGTTCTTGAGTTTGTTGCATGGATCCTTCCAATGGTGGGATATTTTCTTGCTTTTTTATAAACCTATCAACAATTTTCTTAACGACCATTTCACCTACAAGCCTTTTAAACATCTCAAATTCATTAAATATTACATCCCTAATTCTAACACTTTTATGATTAACTAGATCCCATAGCCATTAACCAAACTCACCATGTGCATATCCCAAAAAGACATAGTTCCTTGATTTATCATCTAATTTGGTTCTATTCCCTTTGGGAATATGCATAAATGCTTCACATCCAAAAAAAATTATGTGAGAATAGTTGACTTTTACCCATCCAAAATTCTTCAAGAATACCACCCTCTAGGACTCTAAAAGGTGAGTGGTTGATAAGATAACAAGTTGTCCTTAGTGCTTCTACCGAGAAATGCTTTTCCAATCCAAAATTTGACAACATACCACTAACATTCTCTCTAATAGTGTGATTCATCCTTTCTACAATACCATTTTGTTGGGCAGTACTAGGCAAAGTATTCTCGTGTTTAATGCCAAACTTATTACAATAATTCTTGAATGCATTGCAGCAATATTCTCCATCATTAATTTCCTTTTCAATAACGACACAAAATTTCTAAAATATCTCAAATACATCACCTTTACTTTTCATAGGGTAGGCCAAAACCTTAGTGGACTCGCCATCTATGAATGTAAAAAAATATGAGGCTCCTCCTAAAGAATTAACATTTAGTGGCCCAAGCACATCAAATTATATTAATTCCAAAAAAAATTGTTTTTCTTTCATGACCACCTCTTATAAAAGAAACTATCTTTTACCTACCATAAATATAATACTCACAAAGAGAAAAGTCATAGGATTTCAAACATGGAAGTAGATTTTTACCAACAAGAACTTTTAGGTTCTTTTCACTCATGTGGCTCAGGGTCTTACGTCTATTTATTTTTCTTTTTCAAGAGTACATCTAATATAGTTGTAGTTTCCCTCTTTGTATACAAGGTATTTTTCTTAAATCCTTTAGCCAAGACGAATGACCCTTTAGTAATTTTTCAGCCACCTTTTCCAAAGGTTGTGGAGCAACCTTCTTTATCCAATCATCCCATAGAGATCAAACTCATTTGCATCTCTGAGACATGCCTAACATGGTTTAGCAAGATACATCTCCCTCTCCAACAATATTACAAAAATGATTTTTTTTAAGTGTACTCTACCATGATCAACTTCTTCATATGTAAAAAAAATATCTTTGCATGGGGTCACATGTAAGATGCTCTAGAGTCAAGCACCCAATCAATGTTACTGCTATAAAAATATAAAAAAGCTTCTTCTACTACAACATTAAATCAAACAATACTTTCAAAAGCTAAAACAATGGTCTCACCTTCATTTGGGCTACTTGATTTTTTATTTCTGTTGACTTTTTTTTGTTCCTTGTGCTCCTATCCCTTCTTCCAAAACCAAAAATATTTTTCTTATGTCTTGGCCTTTCACACTAAAAACAAGTAAGTCTTTCCATTCTTGATTTTGAAGGCCCCTATCTACCACGTTCAATTTTCTTTCTATGATCAGTTAATACTAGAGCTTCTCCTCTCTTGTTTTCGCAATTGATTTGTGACACAACTCCTCATTCATTGAATTGTTACTGAGATCATCAAACTTCAAGGTCCCTACAAGTGTTGAAGGGTTGATAGCAACTATCAAATTCTCCCAGCTATCAAGCTTAGAGCACAGTAATAAGATGGCTCTAATCTACCCGGATGCGGGTGCTAGTACCACGTATCCATGACAAGACAGGATAGGACGGCAACTGGCAACATAACCAGCAGGTCTCAGTGGCTTAAAGCAGGTGAGGAGCAGGCATTCAAGGCCCTGCGTAATGGAGGATTGAGCCTGGGAGTTATGGCGCTGAGCAGGGAAGTTAATGCCCGGCGAGGACATTGTTCCTGGTTGGAGGACCTCAATCAAGGCATAAAAGACATGAACCTCGGCAGATTTGGCACAGAGGCGTGCTTCAGATGGCTAATTAGAGTGAGCTCCAGGGCAGCATGCAGTGCACGGGAGCCTCCCTGGGTCAGGTATCAGTATGCTGGTTCTGGTCTGGTAAGAGGGTCCAATAGGTCTGCTTTTGCTCTTTTCAGTTTTTCACCGGGTCTCAACACTGTTGTCTTACATTCCTTTAAGTTCACTCTCTGTTTAGGGGTCTGGCACAAAAGTTTGGTGTTGCCTGTCACTCTTGGGGGTCTGAACCCAGGGCAATTTGCCTGCTATTGGCCTCCCCGCACCTACCCTCAGTGTCCAAGTTTGCTCAGCCAGCAATTTCACTTGACAATGCCTCGCCAACGAGGTACCCCCAGACGCGGCAGTCATTCAGGCTCCAGGGGTGGTTCCTGCAGTAGAGGAGGTTCTGTCCCGCATTGCGTCGATCCTTTGACCTCTGTTCCGCCCCCCTCACCGCTCTTTGACAATTCTGGCCCGTCCTTGGCCCCTGTTTCACCCACCTCTCCGCCCTTGGATAGTTCTAGCCCGTCTCTGAACAGTTCATTCCACTCCGCGTGTTTTCAGTTCAGAAGTCGACTTAACAAGCCGCTTATTTCAGCCATAGTGACAGTGCTTCTTGAGGAGGAAGAGGAGTAGGTCAGTTCGGATAATCCCTCCACGGATCCGTCGCACTCCCAAGCGCCCAGTGACAGTCCTGATAGCCCATCGGGGGCGGTTCTCAATGACTCTAAAAGGAAGAGCACGGATGGCCAGCCCCTGTCTGCTCAGGAGCCCATAATTGAATGCGAGCCGGCGCGTTTCACTGGAAACAGTCTCCATCTTGTTCTACCGCCAGGTAGAAGCGCGACGGATGTTGAGGACAATGTAATGGTAGAATGGGTAAATCAAACGAGCGCTAAGGATTTCAACTCTCCTCCGCAGGACTAAGTTCGCCAGGACTTCAAGTGCGCTTCAGGAAGATAAGCTTTTTGGTTATGTTAGTCTCCAGGATTTTTTTAGTTTTAAATGGATATGCCAGCACAGCATTTTGTAATGGTTATTAGTCAAAACAACATTTTTGTAATAGTCATCAGACAAAACAATGTTTTTGTAAATGTCAGGCAGCAGGATGCTTGCAAGAGTTTTTTTTGACAGAGGGTAGGTTGCTACCCCCTCAGAGGTTTAACCCTCTATGTAAATATTTTTCCTTTTTATTTTAATCGAATAGTCTTTATCGAGAAAAAAAAAAGATGGCTCTAATCTAATCATCCAAAATATTTTTGATAGAGGCAAGCTTGTAATTATATTAAACTCATTCAAATGCTTTATCATTGAAGCAATATCCTTCATCTTGAGATTGTACAACTTCCTCATCAAGAAGACTTTGTTCCATGTCATGTTCTTTCATATAGATTGTGTAGCTTTTTCCATAGCCCTTTAGTTGTTAGTTGTCTTCTCTTAGGTCTTCTTTGCACGGAATAGTGATCCTTTAAAATAATTGTCCTTCATTTGCACCTTCATAGGGAAAATTACCTAGTTTAATTTTTCCATATCACTTTACTTAGCTATATCCATACTCATAACTTTCCTCAACAATAACTTGGCATTCACCAAAAAATTAAAGGGGACAACCTAGCTTGATACTAGTTGTTAATAAAATACAACAGAAAAATTTAACTAAAATAAAATACAATTTTTACTCACTAAAACAAAAATTAACCTAAAAATAATTACTAAAATACCAGAAATTTTTTATTAGAAAATCATTCTAAAAAAATTTAAATTTTTATTAGTAAAAATCTTCTTACATTTCACTAGCTTCATTCTCTTTCACCACTCGCATATAAAAATTATTTCATTACACTACCATAGATGGTAGATTGCTAATACAATAGAAATTAACAACTTTAACTTGGTCCGGTTTCACCCCTAACATCCTCACAAAGCTGCACCCTGTGGCAGCTTTACAACATTATTGGAATGTAATAACATCAAATGATCAGATTTGCTTCAGGATTCTAATTCTAACTACTACATACTTGAGGCAGGAGTCACAACGATTTAACCATGGAAATGGTGATGACATGAAAAGCGTGTCGAACCGCAGCGTGTCTGAGCTATTAGCATTTTAGCGTTTGACACGATTCGTACGTTTAGCCAGACTATGGAAAGCGAACACTGATCTGTATACTGCACACATTTGTAGAAGCTGTAGCATTTCGACATTTGCATGTTTATTGAGAACGCAAGGATTCGCATGCCTAATCATGACTGTTTTGCAGTTAGATTTATTGTTGATCATAATTGATAGCTTTTATTGATATATATGGATGACCATGGATTTTACACCTGTCTTTCTTCTATTTATTTCTCTTTTTATGTTAGTTTTGTGTCAGACTTTGTACGGTATTGAAGATGACAGTATCTTACACGAAACAATGGTTGGCCCAGGGAAATTTAACAATGGTTCTACGCCATTATAACGAATATTTTTTCTCTGATTTGCACCAACAATCACGCATTTTGGTGTAGCAAAATGAGTTTGATTGGGATACAATCATGTTATGAACCGCACCAGCGAAAAGAAGATCTATTGGTAGTTGCGTCCATGGGAAAGAAAAATCATGAAAGTTCGAAATGAAAGAAACTGAAACCACCCAGTATTCCCAATTTCCACCCAGTCGGCCTTTTTTTACCCTAATTCAATCTAACTTTTTTCTAATAGGGAGAAGTTTATGTTTTGGTTTTTTCTCGAAGGTGGCAAAACCTATCAAACTCAGGTGTCAAACCAACAGTGAGGACAGCTATCTTTCGCTGCTATCCTAGAATGTTGGTTTGACTTATCACTGTTAAGGAAAACCACACCATGTGGAATAACCCGCTGGTGGTCCTTAAGGGAGCAGGTTTCCACTCCTGCCAGATGCCTCTGGGTCTTGGGCGGTTAACTTGTTTCCTTAAGTCCAAGGAAGACGAGCTCTTACCCAAGCAAAAATAGTTTTACAGCATACTCCATGCTGATGTTTTGGTTTTGAAGTTTATGTTTTGGTTTTTTTAATTATAAAAGTGAAAATATTTTTTTATTTAAAATAGGTTTTTAAATGTATAATTGAGAGAACTTAAATTAGGTAGATTTTGTAATTTGAATTTCTGATTCTCAGGAATCTTTACTAAATTAAAATAAAATTCTTGTTAAAAATTTAAAATATACAAAACTCAAAATATACCAAAAATACTAAGCTTAAGAATATCTTGTTTTGTGAATTTTGCATACCTACCTAGTATAACAGAAATAAGTATAGGGTTTTATATATCATTTGAGAATATATGTCAGAAGAAAATTGCATAGCTTTATATATGTCAAAAGCAGTGAAAAGATAACTATTAGATGCCAGGAGGAAATGATGAAATATCATTTGAGAATATATGTCATAAGTATGGCAGGTAGAGTATATGCCAAAAGCAAGCTACTACATGTACTGAGGGAATGATGGAAATGAATAGAGATGTGCACTAATAGGAAATAGGGAAAGGAAAAGGAGAAGGAGAATGTATGGCAGGTAGAGTATATGTCAAAAGCAAAGCTACTACATGCAAGGAGGGAATGGTGGAAATGAATAAAGATGTGCACAAATAGGAAAAAGAAAAGCAGAAGGTATTGTAGAGTATATGTCAAAAGCAAGCTACTACTTGCGAGGGAATGATGGAAATGAATAGAGATGTGCAATAATAGGAATAGGAAAAAGTATGGCAGGTATAGTATATGTCAAAAGCATGCTACTACATGCAGGGAGGGAATGATGGAATTAAATAGAGATGTGCATATATAGAAAGAGGAAGAGGAGAAGCAATTACAATAAAAACTATAACAAATGCACAGGCAGAAACACCACAAATGTGAGACAAAGCTCACACAACTTCATTACATTCTTTGCTCAATTACATCACACTTATATAGGAAACTAAAAAACTAATTCTGTTCAACCACTCACAACTAATTCTGTTCAACCACTCATAACTAATTTTGTTCAACCACTCATAACTAATTCTATTTCTGCATTATTCTCACATCCTCCCTTAATGGAGAAATGGATTTTCTACAATACCTAACTGACTTCTAAAAACTTCAAATTTGATTTTTCCAAGGGGCTTAGTAAATATATCAGCCACATTATCCTTGGTGTTACAAAATATCAATTCAATTTCATTTGACTCAATTTTCTCACGTACAAAGTGGTACTGTAATTCAACGTGTTTTGTTCTAGCATGGTAAATTGGATTATGTGCTAATTTGATAGCACTCTGATTATCACAATTGATACATGTTGCACCACTTTGTGCTTCTTCAAGATCTGCAAGAATTCTCCGCAACCAAATAGCTTCACAGGTGGCATTGGTCAAAGCTTTGTACTCTGATTCTGTTGATGATAAGGAAACAGTTGGCTGTTTCTTACTACTCCAAGATACGACCCCTGATCCAATATGAAATGCATAGCCAGAGGTAGATCGTCTGTCATCTGGATTTCCTGCCCAATCTGAATCAAAAAAACCTGTCAGTGCAACATCAGATACATCAGTATACATAATACCAAGATTCACTGTTCCCTTTAAGTATCAGAGAACTTTCTTTGCAGCATTCCAGTGATTTCCTGAAGGTTTAGCCATGAATTGACTAAGGATATTGACTGAGTATGCAATGTCTGGTCTCGTAGTGGTGAGATAGTTCAAACTTCCCACTAACTGACGATATAATGTTCCATCTGCCTCTTTCGATCCATCTTCTTTGTACAACTTTGCATTATGTTCAAAGGGAGTGGACATAGCTTTGCAATCTGTCATATTGAACTTTTTAAGAATCTCCTTTGTATATTTGCTTTGAGTGATCAAAGTTTTACCAGGTTCTCTCCATACCTCAATTCCTAAACAGTAATGTAACTCACCCAAATCTTTCATTTCAAAATATTGTGACAACTGAACTTTAATTTCTTCAATTAACTTGTGAGCACTGCCTGTTATAATGAGATCATCCACATACAAAGATATTAAAGCAACATTTCCTTTTTCATCTTTCTTAACATACAAGTTAGGATCATTTTTGCTTTTCACAAATCCATTCTGAAGAAAGAAGGTATCAATTTTTACATACCATGATCTTGGTGCCTGTTTCAAACCATACAATGCCTTTCTTAACCTGCAAACCAGATGCTCCTGTCCCTGTTTGACAAACCCTTCAGGTTGAACCAAATAAACTTCTTCCTTTAAATCACCATTTAGAAAAGCAGATTTGACATCCAATTGATGTATATTCCAATTATGTTTTGTGGCTAGGGCAATCAGTAATCTAATTGTATTCAACTTAGCTACTGGTGCAAAAGTGTCTTCATAATCAATTCCCTCCTTTTGAGCATATCCTTTTGCTCCTAATCTTGCCTTAAATTTATCAATTGTACCATCTGCTTTAAATTTCGTTTTGTACAACCATTTGCTTCCAATTGGAACTTTATTTTCAGGAAGTTCCACTAATTCTCATGTTTGATTTTTCATAATAGAAGCATACTCATCATTCATAGCATTAATCCATGGTTCATGTTGTTTAGCCTGCTCATAATCAATTGGTTCTTCAACATTCATTATATTAGACATTAAGGCATAGTCTCTATACCTTGTAGGAAGCCGAGTCTGTCGAGACGACCTTCTTGGTACTTCAATGCATGTGGGTGTTCCATCCATGATTCGTCGGCTTTGAGGTGAATCACCCCCTTCCATGATTCGTCGGCTTTGAGGTGAATCACCCCCTTGTGATGACTCACTGTTGCTAGATGTGCTCGTACTGCTGCTATCATCCTGATCCTGTACCTGTACCTGGACCTGTTCCTTTTCCTGCTTAATCAAAGTATCAAGCTTGATATGTGCATCATTAGATATATGCCATGTATCATTCTTTGTATTACTTTTATCATTCTGCTCATGAAACAAGACATCACAACTTGAAAATAGTTTATGGGAACTTGGATCAAACAATTTATAGGCTTTCTGATCCGTACAATATCCAATGAAAACACACTTGATGGACTTAGCATCAAGTTTGCTTCTGTTAGCCTTAGGAATATGAGCAAAAGCAGTACATCCAAAGACTTTGAAATGACTCACATCAGGTTTATAACCATAAAAAACCTCAAAAGGAGTTTGAAAAACTAATTGCTTAGTGGGACATCGATTCTTCAGATAAACAGCAGTGTTAATGGCTTCTGCCCAGAAACCATTAGAGATGTTCTTACCTTGCAGCATACTACGAGCAGATTCCACCAAGGTGAGTAGTAAGAAACAGGTAACTGTTTCTTTATCATCAACAGAATCAGAGTACAAAGCTTTGACCAATGCCACCTGTGAAGCTATTTGGTTGCGGAGAATTCTTGCAGATCTTGATGAAGCACAAAGTGGTGCAACATGTATCAATTGTGATAATCAGAGTGCTATCAAATTAGCACATAATCCAGTTTACCATGCTAGAACAAAACATGTTGAGTTACAATACCACTTTGTACGTGAGAAAATTGAGTCAAATGAAATTGGACTGATATTTTGTAACACCAAGGATAATGTGGTTGATATATTTACTAAGCCCCTTGGTAAAATCAAATTTGAAGTTTTTAGAAGTCAGTTAGGTATTGTAGAAAATCCATTTCTCCATTAAGGGAGGATGTGAGAATAATGCAAAAATAGAATTAGTTATTAGTTATGAGTGGTTGAACTGAATTAGTTAGGAATTGGTTGCCAGAATTAGTTGTGAGTTTCCTATATAAGTGTCATGTAATTGAGCAAATGAATTAATCAAGTTGTGTGAGCTTTGTCTCACTTTTGCTGGTGTTTATGCCTGAGTATTTGCTGTAGTTTTTATTGTAATTTTGTAATTTGGAAGACATTAATGCAACATAACTAATGGAATTTTTAAGGGGATGGCTTACCTGAAAGGAAGTAGATGAAGCACCAACTTGCTTTGTTGACCCCTGCAATGTCGGGGTGAGCCATCTAGGTTTTTTGGTTGAATTGAAAGGTAAAAGACACCTCTTGCACCCTTAGAAGCTTGTTATCTGTGTAATGTCTTCTTCTAATTAAATTGCCCAAGGGAGGACGAAATAGCCATCTAACCCATCGTCTTTCTCTCTATATAATTCTTATATGAATTTTATTTGTAAAAATTACAAAAATAGTTGTATATTGTATTATTGTCTGTATATGTTGTTTGATCAGGAATGGATCATTTTATAATTTCCCATTTGTCTTGGTATTTTCTTGGTGGAAAAATTGGCGGAAGTGGCTTGCAGGGCCCATTTTAGTGGTAGGTTCCAATTTGGAAATTTGGGTTTTGGAACCTTTGCGAGCCATTTTTAGGCATCAAATTTGATATTTTGGTGGGTCAAAACTTTGAGGGCATAGCTCATAACCCCTTGGCATTGTTCTACACACCAAGACCTTTCCAACAATGTGAAAATTGCTTCAATTGAAGCTCATGCATGGAAGTTATTTCTATTGCAAGGTAACCAACCTTGTTGACCACCATTGTACAGGTGGATGCCATGTCAACACCTTCAAGAAG
Source organism: Pinus taeda (assembly GCA_000404065.3). Classification (NCBI taxonomy): domain Eukaryota; kingdom Viridiplantae; phylum Streptophyta; class Pinopsida; order Pinales; family Pinaceae; genus Pinus; species Pinus taeda. The sequence continues at coordinate 87,537 of APFE031332292.1, forward strand.
ATTCTAGAAGGTCCAAAACCTTATTACTAATTGATGGTTGAGGATGCAAAAGCCTTAAGCCTAGATGGCTATTGGGCTATATTAAATGTCAGGTCACTAGAAAGAGAAGGGTTTCAATTCTTTAGCACTATACTTGTTCCATAGTTGAGCAGAGCATGTAGGAGTGGGATTTGAGAGCATAATAGAGGAGGAAAAGATTTCATTTTCTGTATTCAGGCTTCTGTGATCCATAATGAATTAAGCAAAGTCTTTTGGTAGGAAGCACATAAGAGAAATCTTTGGCCAAAAAATTCTCTTATGTGATTTCTAACGGAAGACTTTGCTTAAAAGATTTCATGTTAGCTATTCAGGGCACAATATCAAAGAAAACTCCATAGTCAGTACCCCTTCCTTTTTATTTGCATATCATCATTGAAGAAAAGAGAGCAGTGCATAGGCCTCACCTAGTCAACTTTTATCTCATTTTAGTTTTCCGAATATACATATTGTGTTCATTGTATGGATGGTGTGTTCATTTTCTTTGTTCTTTCATTTCAATTTCAATTATTTCATAAATTCATGCAATAAACTGGTAATAAGTAATCTAGGATCCAAGGAAATAAGTTGCATAATCTAAGATTTGAGAATATTATAAGATTTGTTGTGACAAACTGTTCTAGTGGAAAATTCATAACAGTTTAGGGATCATTGTTTCCTCATGGTATATGGGTCATGGATTTTAAAAAATTGGGTAGATCTGGATCCATATCCTACTAACATAGGTTATAAGTTATGGGCCTTGTTACCCACCAAAATGGGTATCTGTATAGGAGAACTTTTTCTCATATCTTAGATAGCCAACCAACGAACAACCATACACATTGCTTAGTGATGATGATATGCTACATTCCTTCGCGATTTGCATGGGTCATTCATGTCTCACCATTCGACATTCCTCTCGAATGAGGGTGGGCTACCACTCAATAGGTACTTTAACCATTTTGCCAATCAAGTGCTCTTACTTAATGTTTTGGGAATTCTAACATGGATAAAGGGGTGATCTGAATGATTGACCGATCTTGATTGTACTGTTCTCTCACCTTACTAGGGGGGTTAGTCTTTAGCCCTAGACCAATGGGATCTCCTCTAAGGCCTTAGGGTTATAGGAGGGGCACTGCATGGGAATTTTGGATTGAAGTAGCGTGTCCATAACCCTTCCATACATAACATCTTTCATCATTCCCTTGATACTACTTCCATCCTTCGGGTTAACTGTCATTGGTTCATTGGGATTTGGCAACTCACACATTCACATTTTTTAGTAGAGCTGAAAAACTTTGCCTTGGAGGTTGATGTAACTACAAGAATGAAAAAGCATAAGATGGCCACAACAAAAGAAAAAGAAAAGTTAAAATGTAAAAGATGGTTGAGACATAATTAACATGTGGGCAAAAGCCTAGCATGAGCTCTACCCCCTCATTTGCCATCACTCAATTCCTGAGTGCTTGATGGTCCATCTCATCATAAGGAAGCCTTGCATGTCCCAACCCCATAAGTGAGAAATGGACACATCTTCAGGGTAAATAAATGCTATATCATAAAGAGCAAGCTTAGATCCTTGAGCTATGCATCATATAAAAGCATTATAAAAAAGAAGTAAAATGCACACTAGAGGAGTGGAAAAAGTAGGCAGAGGAAAGGGGTAACTCATGCTTTGACAATTGCTCCCATCATTACATCTATACACTCATGATGTGGACCTCCATTAGTTGGTCCCTTGGTCATGTCCCTTAGCCATGAAGTCATTCCCCAACATTGCCACCTATTTTCACTGACACTTATGAATTGAAGGGTTGACCTTGGAAATGCCACCTCCCATTTGGGCATGGAAGCACCTAATAGGGTTGATTACCCAACCACTTCTACAAAGGTAGGGAACACTTTTACGGGACTTGGTCTAGTAACATATTTGAAGGTGATCTTGGTTTGAAGTATTATTATGCTTTTAATAGTTAAGTATGGTCCACTCTAATGCATCCATGTGTTGAGCAGATTGTAAGATGGTTGCCATTGATGTGAAGGTCCAAGGGTCTATCTTTGAAGGCATTTTGATGCAGGGGTGGCTAGAATCTGATCAACATCCCAAAATTTTGAATTTGATAGGCACTTCCCTCAATTTCAACCCAGGAAATAAATCCCCTTTTTAAAGCCAAACCCGCCTTAATTAAAGTCGAGTGGGAGGAGCCGCAAGGGTACAATACATATCCCTTATAAAGCCACCAGATTCAAGCTCTTCATAATATAACATGCGCTCGACCCATTGTATAACATATATGCCAGAGAAAAGATAAGCCCCTTTTATATCATAGCCACCAGAGCTAAGCTCTTTTCAGTACACAAACGTGGGGTTGTAATCCTTACCTTTTAACTATGTGCGCTTTACACTATCGCTTCCGACGCTTAAAATTTTCCTCTTGCCTCACTCAATGTGATCAGCCTCGTGACCTACAAAAATGTTGAGGGCCAAAAATGTCTGCCTCAACATTGGGGAATAACCACTAGGTCCGAACCTTAAAGCAACTCTTTTTCCGTTTGGAGTAGTGGCTCCGACTGGTTTAACTAGCTCCATTTACCTTTTCTCTATCGCTATTGGTTTATGATGTATCTTTAACTACCAATAGACAGGGACATCAGATCACTTCTTCTTGCTGATCAGGCAAGAGAATGACCCTTAAGCCCTTTTACTTGGAACACAACTGTTTATCTGCCTGGGACACGTCACTCTCTTTATTGGTCTTGTCGACCAATACGCCAGCTCCACATTGCCATTGTTGCACATAAGCCCGATCTTACTTCATCCTGGTGCTTCCGTTTGTTTCCCTTTTTCTAAAAAATCCCTGGGAAATCCTTTCGGAACATGTCACCCTGACGCGAATTCAACCTTTGATGCGCTCTAAGCTATGGGCGTGCCACCTAGTACTTTTATGAATATATCATCCTGACTCTTTTCTTATTGGCCGATTGCCACCTCTGCCCGATGTCCAGTCATCCCGGCTGTTCCCTTCTCTACGCACTTTGATACCTCCCCGGGGATAGACTCCAGGAGGCGGGAATAATTTCTATCAGCTGCATTGTTGTCTATTAACATCAACAGTGGACCTCGACCTTTATTAAAGCATACACACCATTCTACTTGTGGGAGGAGTCAATAGTCCTTCGCGGTTCGTTTGTTAATATTCATACCAATAAAAAAACTCCATATCATCCTGACCTCTTACACTTTTGCTGACCTCCACGTCATTCCGATGTGTAATCATGCCGGTCGTTCCACTATAAACGCACTTCTTCAATCGCCCGGGTAACAGACTCCAGGAGAGAAAGATATTTTTAGTCAATCATTGGCCTCAATCTCTGTCGGATGACAAAGTCCTGCAAAACTAATGAACTAAGTCTCATGTTTGTTCTGCTTCAGCTTGTCCTTCTATTAGCAGGATTTAACACAGGTTTCGATCCTCCAACTAACTCCTCTGCAATGCTTCTGCAATACCTTCTTCTCGTGCTTTGTGAATCTCCACGTTTTCGCTACACACACTAATCACTTCTATTGCGTTACTCTCATCTACACAAACATTTGAAATGTTGATCACACAGTCAGATCAATGATTGATGCCTTCTCGACACTCCTGCGTTGCTTCTCTACTGCACTCTTCCTCTTGAGCTTTAATGTAACAAACACGCAACACACTAGATTCACATAAAATACAAGAATTTATATCCACACAATAACAAAAGTTTTACATTGTGCTATCATACTTGAAACATAATGTTCTTATTAAGTTACACGCTTTGTATAAGATTACATAGAGGCCCTCTCCTTGATATGATTTGCTTTAATCAACCCTCTTGGCCTTATGGCCATATTTGGCCTTCTCTACTTGCCCTCTCGACACTCCTCTTTCACTCACTTCTACTAATACATTTTGTCTTTAGTTTGCACAATTATACGAAAGAGGATTTTGGACTACAATCAGTTCTGATCCACAAAATCCTCAACAAACCCCTATTTTAGGATTTTCTAGATCTAACTACCCTCAAATTTCTTTAACCCTTACTCAACATTCTCGAAATTTCTCCTTAGAAGCAGATCTAGTTACAAGTACAACATCCTCACTCTTCTATACAATATTTCTAGATTTTGAAAAAAATATAGAGAATACAAATAATTTAAACAATTACATCTAATTAGGGAACCGACTCCCTTAGTAAATGAAAGACCCATAGGTTTAGTCAAAATGTATTTTGACTTGGAGGTAAGATGCTCCTACATCACATTTTGCTTGCAGTGGATTAGTTAAGGTGCTCTTGCAAAGAGTATAGTTGGATAGGGCTCTTAGAGTGCTTTCCAACGGTATATGACATTTGGAAAAAATCCTAAGGGATAAGGAGTTATGGTGGTTTGAAGTTTGGTAGGGTTCCAAGCCTCTTGGTTCTACAAAATACTAAATTGTGGACCCCCCCTTCTATTAACCATCAGACATAGGGGGCCCCCACAATTGATGTGGACCGTTGGGTCAAAAGCGGTGGAGATTGGCTTGTGGCACGCATCGAGGAAGGTCTATGGGGTTTAGTCGCAAAAGCGACAAATTGTGGACCTCTCTCTCTATTAACTATTGAGCATAAGAGGGGGCTCTGCAATTAATTTGAGCCATCAACCAAACAAAGGATAAATAAATCAACAATCAATCGATATAAGAGGTGTGGTGTGGCAAACAGAAGGCACGAGGCAAGAATTTTCCTATTAAATAACATTTGTTGTGCCATGACGAGTTAAGTCAATCACTTGTGAAGTCGTTGATGCGTGTAACAAAGGCGTGGGATAGAGAAATAGTTTGTCACCACAAATGACGTAAATTCAACGATTGGACCATTTTAATTTAATGAAGGAATTCGCTGAAAAACAACAGACCCTGGGATTTTCTTCCGTCCCAGATGTGGCGGCAACAACGACAGGTGGCAAAACATGATTGGTAGATATGGATGATGTGGTAGCCAGTTGGTAAGACAACTCAGTAGGATGATGATGTGGCATGATGTGGTAAGGACACGTGGCGTACAAATTTGGCACTTTCGGGTGCCCAGGTGGCCCTTTGTTTGGTGGCATGTGGCACCACTCATAGGGTGATGTGTGGTAGTGTGATGATAGCTGACAAAATAGGTCAGTGCGCCGTGCCGAGTTTAAGTTGAAGAGTTTATAAGGTTTTGGCTCGTTGGTGCAGTAAACATAATTGAAGAGATAGTCAGCATTTGAACGCAAAAGTTGTTGTTAGTTAACAGACAACGCATTGCGAAGGTTCTAGATAGAAGAATGACGCGATGGGCGATGCCGGGGTTAATGAAAAGCTCCAGATGAGAAAACTTCCTGTTAACAAATATACGTCATGCCGCCCTAAGATTAAACTGATGAAGATATAGAAGGTTGGTGTTGTTGAACACACTTTGTCAACGGTCCAAGGAAGCAGGATGCAAAGACATGAAGAATTTTTTTCAAAATTCAGGTTCATCAGCAAGCATCAAGCACATGTTTTATCATTGTAAGCCCAAATTTTGCAAGTTGTAATGTAAATGATGCTAATATGACTGTTTAATTATGTAACTACACCTACGTAAGCCTTCGATCTTGGCAACAGATTTCATCGTAGGAAGTTTTTTAACCTCTCCGAATTATGTGTGTTTCTAAACACGAATAATCGACAGAGTTTTTCTTCTAGCCTAAATCCCAAAGTAAGGGTAGAATCTCTGATAAGGTCTTAGGTGAGTCCTAGTGTTATATTGAGTCTTTGAAAAAGTGTGGGAATAATTTAAGCACATTTGGCTAAATTAGTTTAGTACAAACTACTTGGTGTATACTAGATCATGTTGTGTTGCAAAATTTGGTAATTTCATGAGGGTCTATATGTAAAGGTGTATTCCCCCTTTGAGGGTTGAATTAAATAGTAATATCTTGATGTAAAAAATATTTTAGTGTATGGTCCCTCATACTCAGACAATATGGCTAAAATATTTGAGGGTAGAAAATATTATTAATCCCCTATAGTGTCAATTAAGTAATTTTTCTGGCAAAATTAAATTAAATTCCAAGCTAGAAATTTAATTAATTATTGAGTCAAAAAATAATTATAGAGAAATTAATTTATCTCAAAGTGGAAAATAATAAAATCTTTGTGGGTCAAAGGAAAATGGATATTTTAAGAAAAATTGATCCCTTGGACCTTGGTGGTTAAGTCAAAATCAAAATTTTGAGGAAATTAATCCAAAATATTAATTTTTGGATTAACTAAAAAAAGGTTTTAAGAAAATTTCGAATTTTTCCTCAAAATAAAAAATTCAATGTTGGAGATTAAAAGATTATTAAGCTATTTTAAGTGGTTGAGATTATTTTGACGCGGATCAAGCCAACTAACCGTTATTTTCTACTTGGGGGGATTTCTCTATAAATAGAAGTCATTTTGCTTCTATGTGATATCTTTGGATGATGTGAATTTTGTAAAGCTGGTATTGAACTATTGCTCTACTGGAAACATTTTTATATCATATTAGAAAGACTTTCGGGTTCAGTTCATGGTGTTTTTCTTCCATTGATCTATGGTACGTGCTAGTTATGTGTTTTCCTATATTGTGCTAAAATTTTTATGAACTTATTTCATTTATCGGTGATAAGAGCATTCTATTGGTAATTTTATTTATTTATTTATTTTATTTATTTTTATTTTTATTTTCTATATCTTAGGTGCTCTGATTCACCATATGATCTAACAGTTCTACTTGAGAAAAATTATAGAGATTTGCAAGTACACTGGCCCTTGGGCTCCAAGTTCACAGACTGTGGGGAAGAGCTAACTATGTTTGGGATCTAAGATTCCTATATGGTATTTTAATTTTGCAGGAGGGTTTTGGCCAATATTCAATTTTTTCGAAAAATATATTCATCCACTGTTATTACTAAAAAAAAATTTATCCAATTTTTTTTAATTTGCAAACATTGTACATTTGTAAATAATTTGTAAATTATTTGTAACTCATTTGTTTTGCAACACTTGGGATATCATTTTTGAGATTTTATATTTTTGTATATTTTTGGGGTTTTGGAATTCTTTGATTCATTTGTGCTGGTGAACTTCAAGAGAATTTTGCTGGGGTTTTGAGGTAGATCAAGGCTTAGGAAGGCAAGATCTAGCCTCCAAGCTCAACATCCAGCTTGAAAAGGAAGTCATTCAGTAATTTTGCAGTGATTTTGTGGAGAATTTTTTATTTGCAGGGGTTTTGAATATTTTTTTTTGGCCCTAAGGCCTAGCCGTCCAGCGTTTTTCCTCTTGGCCGTGAGCCCCAAAGGGCTTCTTAGTCCCTCGACCCCCTTGTTTACCCTAGCTGCAAGCTTTTTGAAGGCTTGAGTTCCCTTTAGGGGAGCTGTCCATCCTCTTGGAGACCTCGGCCCCCTCTTTTCCCTTAGCAGAAGCCCTTTAGGGCTAAGCTGTAGGCCCTAAGAGCCATTGCCTTTGAGCCGTAGCCCTTGGAGGGTTTGCAGCTAGCCTTTAGGGGCCTTCTCCCTCAAGCCGCAGGCTTTTTAGGCCTTTTCCCAGTCAGCTGCAGGCATTAGAGGCCTTGCATCCCTAGGCCGCAGGCTTAGGAGAGGATTTAGCCCTAGCCGCTAGCCCTATTCAACATTTTCTCTCCATCGTTGGGGGCTTTCAGACATCTCAGCCAAGTTGTGTGGTTTTGCAGCAGTTCATTAGCTAATTTTTTTCGTGGTTGCAGGCTTAGGGCATCATTGAAAATTATTTGGCATTGGTTTATGGTCATTTGAATAAAAAAAAATGAGTTTATTTGGCTAACACTTGGTTTTGCAGATTAATTAGCCTATTGGGCTAGGGTTTCAAGGACCAAAGTTGCCAAGCAAGGTCTCAACCAGCCATTAGTGCCCTAGTTGCAGTCCTAAGAGGGCTGATCCATTTATTTTCGGCTAACAATTTGTGTTGCAGGTCATTGGCCCAAATCTCAAGTCATTTGAAGGACAACTAGTCACCAAATTAGGCCATTAGGCCTAAGGGTTTGCTCTCTTCCCTCACATTTTCTTTGCTGTTTTGTTCTCCAGTTCTTAATCATTTTGTTACAACAATGTAATCAGTGCTAAAACACTCTGAATTTAAGCTTATATCCATTACTCAATCACATAACACATTGAAAAATAGCCTCAAGGCACTAAATATCAATTTTGAGGTCATATTGATCACATGCAGATGGATTTTCTAAAGGCTATAATATTAATTTAAGGTCTGATATAAAATTTGCAGTAGTGTTAAAAGTGCGTAAACTCATCTAATTTCACTTGGCTATTGTTCCCTGCATCTTGTGGAACTTGGATAAGTATTTAATTGTGAGAATTTGGGTGATTTTCCTATTGCTGATCCACATTTTCTTTTGCTCTATTGGCATCTATTTTCACTCTTGCATTCACTCACACAAGTGCTCTAATCAAGTTGATAAAGTGTTTAATAAGTTTGGCTAATTGCTCTAAGGTGACATTGTGATTTCATTGCTATTATCATTGTTGGATAAGTAGATACATTGCTAATTGTCTTAAGAAGCATTAATCTTGTATTGTTTATCTTTTAAGCAATTACCTATTGGTTTTATCGTCGCATTTTCTGGCACTGTGAAGCTTAAACACTTTCTCTTGTGGTTGAGATTGTCTATTATTCAAGTGTTTCATTATTCATAATTGAAAGATCATTGTAATTGAATACTTGAGTAATTAAGTGATCTCACCTTAAGAGCACTCATCCCATCTCACTTGCATACTAGGATTAGCACCTTGCATTAATTAATTTACTTCCAAGCTATAGCTTGGTCGATAGAAAATAGGACCACCTTTCTCATAGTAGTTAACTTGAGGACTCTAGAAACTCTTTAGTAGTTAACACAGTGTCCTTGCAGTGGTCAGAGCCATAGTCTCTGCAGCGCTGGAGGCATCAAGTGGTTAGAACCCTAGGGGAGGTATCGTTAACCAAACCTCAACTTGCTTCCCCCTGGTTTCTCACAACCTACTCTAGAGACTAGCTTCAAAACAGTTAAGGGAAATGAAGCACTTAGATTAGACATATAATCTAAAATTAACCAAGATTTTGCATCTCACCTAGATTGTAGCATTTGCATTTCATATAGGATAATGGAGCATACTCAAACAAAAATTGTTCATCCGGTAACTTGGTAAATAATCTAAAGCAAATAATTGACTCCATTTGAGGCACTGGTCTCTCACGATAATTTAATCTAATCCTTAACTCGCTAAATTCAATCAAGTTGCTAGGCCATTCAATTGTGTTTCCCGGACTAGTTGGTTTCCAATAGGTCTCTCGTCTTCACATTTCACAGGGACTACTCCCCATAGCTTGTTGTAGGGAGATACTTAGAACAAAGAGGGCGGGGATTAGAGTGACAACCCCTGCCTTGAGCCTTGTCGCATCTTGCTTGTACAGTTTGGGCAACAACATGCGCGATGAGCGTGGTGCGAGACAGAAGCCGCTAGACGAGAATCTTTCCAACACAAACATAAAACATGAATTTAGTGTGTTGGGCGCATTTTGATTAACAAAGAAAATCAATGAAAAACCACAAATCCTGGGTCCCTCTCCGTACCAGAGATATGTGGCAATGACGCGACAGAAAGACAACATGGCCCAATGATAATAAGACACGTAGTAGATAGGTGGCGATCACTGATCTAGGTGGATATTTATGGTTACCCACCTATTCCACTTGGACCCCTAGCATTGTTTTCTACCTATTTCCTATTTTTCAACACAATTTCCTATTTCGACAATTTTCTATTTTGGGCAGTGTTCGGGTCTTGAACTTTCGGAGCCGTTTTGAGGCCTCAAACGTTGTTTTTCGAAGATCCATGTTTGCAGTTAAAAGTTGTTGTCCTCAGATAGATCTTTCTAACAGGCTATCGTGTGTGGCAAACAAATATTGTATGCCAAAGTTACAACTCCATGAAGTTGATGTTCTAACTAACCCCATTAGGGCCCATAACTTTTGGTGCTTCATCTCCTAGGGTTAGGTTTTTGGATGTTTAGGGTTTCTCATTGTTTATTCATGATAAAAAAACCATCGAGCCTCATTGTAACACAATTCAGAAGGCATGTAGCCATCACATCTCTTCTTAGAAGTAAGCTACTAGCGCTCGAGTTAGTTTTCTTTCATTTTGCATGAAAACAATTTTTAGCATTTGCTATTTATTAATTGAAGTTTAGTTTCATTGTATCTATGCTTTTTTGTTTTAAATCTGTTTTTCATTTCCTTCCTTCATAAATCTAGATCATTGGTATCAGAGCGGTCTATTGAAGAATCTAGGGCATTTAGAAATTACCATGATTCTTCTAATGCACGATAACAATTTGTGAAGTATTTATACAATTTATCTTATCTTGATCTTACATTCATTATTAGTGTGTGTTTCTCACTTCATCAAACTACTATAAAAAACAAAAGAGATAGGAACACAAATGTTTGGCTTTCTGCTAGGGCCAAAACCTCTCCCTCTTGGAGAGGAAAACCCACGCAAAATACTTCTTATAAGGATTCCATTGAAGAACACCAAGACCATGACCCTTGACACATTTTGCCTCTCCAAGACCAAGACATCAATCCTTTTGCTCGAACACTGCTGAAGTCAACATGACTGCTGCATCATTGAAGTCATCACTTTGCTGTACTGCTGAGATCTTACTTCTTCATTAAGTCACTGAGGTCTTCACTGTGACTAATACTATGATGACCGATTCATCATATCTCTATCACCACTCTAGCTGAGATCATATACGAAGAATGTATTTCATGATCAAGACTATAAGGATAACGAGGGATCACTGTGATCCTCCTTATGCTGAGACTGTGAGTCTTACATCTATCAAGATTGTGATAACGTTATGGATCCTTACCATTTCTCATGATGCCGAGGCTGTAGTTGTTACTATTCACCGAGCCTGTTTCTTCTTTACACTGTGATATTGTTCATTGCAACGAGATGACAGTGATTAGGACTGCTCCTTTGATCTCATCAATACTGTAGCCAAGTATAACATTGCGCTGAGATCTGAGTAGAGTATAGATACCTCGAGATTATTAATCCAAACTTCATGCTACTACTGTGTCCTGATCCGCGGTCCTCTCTCCTTCATACATCCGAGATCTACTAGGTATGTCGAATATGAGATCTCTGCTCCATCCATTTGAGTTCCATCTTGACTAAATCTACAGGTATGCCGAGACTGTTACTCTCCTTCACCGTCATGATTCTGATCATCTATGTCATTGTTGTGACTGCAGTTCTTTAATACGCCAAGACTGCACCTCAAAGACATCTCTATGTTGAGACTGTCTATCCATTCAGAGATTTCGCTGCTTCATCTATTCGGGATCCAGCTTGACTGCACCTTATACCCATCCGAGGTGCAGTGAAGCCTTTAGACAAAGATGCCGTAATACAATGTGGACCTGCGGCTCCTTATAAATGCGAAATCTCAGAAAGATAATGTGAGATCTTTCCATCCTTGATTGCGGATCCCTGCACCTATATTCACACGAAAATTTAGAGAGGAAAACCTGAGTTCTTCTTGTTCTTTCTGCGTTGACCCTAAATGGGTATTTATAGTGATTTGTGCCATATATTTGAGCCGACGTGATAATGAACTGACATGTCATTTCCTTGAGCCGACATGACTTCCATTTATGTATTTAATTCATTTTTGGAGCCGAAATAAGATTTCTTTATTGTTTTGCTTGCAGATTTCGGTGTACTTGCTCTTGGAGGGCAACATTAACATAGATATATTTTACATAGGCTCTTAAAGAGCATCTCTACACATGGCATGACTCTTTGACATAGTAATAAAATCCTAAAGACATTAAGAAGAAGTCTTTTACCTAGTGAGACTTCTTGCTCATGAAACCTATGTAGCAAGGCATAAAAAAATAATCTATTCTCTTTATTACATCATTTACAAAGATCATGTCATCATGAAGACCGAACCTAGTTACATTTTCTTCAACATTCCCTCTTAACTAGGGAGGTATTCATAATGGTACTTGGTCATTCTCAATCTGAAAAATTTCTCATAAGAAGAATTGGATTTGCAATCCATCTGTTATAGCATTATTTCAACCAACATTGTTTCCATATAGCAAGGCCTTAACTAACAACTCCATTTCTCTCTTAGATCAGAGCACAATGTTGGCGAGACCAATGACTGATAGACACACATCATCATTGTCTCTCTTAGGGTCATACCCACCCGGGTGTTCTCTGAATATGCCCTACTAGGACTATTCTCATCTTGGGTTCCTAGCCCTCAAGAATATTGGTCCTCTTGCCCACTCTTGTCTTGGATGCCCTACCACACCCTCAAAGAGTGTCGGATCCCAGATGATTACACAATCCTTCATTCTTTCTTCCAAACTGAAGACAAGAATGTCGTGTCTAACTCTCCCTCTTAACCAGGGACGAGTTTCAAGTTTCTCTTCACTCAGAAACTTGCTCAAGTTCCTTTACCCATAGGAACCTCCTAGGTCTCCCTCTTACCCAGGGACTCTATCATCAGTGCTTTATAGGGTCTTCTAGTTGACTGATGATCCAAGACTTCGATGTCATCAATTTTCTCCATACGTAGGGTTCAACCATCTATTACTTTCTTCTGTCATGTCATCCCAGAAAGTATTCTCCTTGGCTTTACATCTGGGACTTTCCTTGTAGGGCCATCTATTTTCACCTTTTTCTTCAACGGTGATTCACAAGGTACATAGTTGTGACATCCTTCACAACTCTCCTTACCTTGGCCTTGCACACATACCCAAAATTTTCCAAGAGGTCAGACACCAAAAACAAATCACATGTTACCTTTTGGTGATGGCCTTTTTCCAGTGACATCTCCTTGTAGGTATCAACATCCTGTATACATGTTGACACATCTCCCAACGATATCTGTTGTCAATGGTCTTCATCTTTTCAGACTTTCATCAGAGTCTTCACATCATTCCGGGAGATTTCCTGGTCAAGTCTTCCTGATCCTCTGGATGTTGATTGGCTTCATCATGGTTGCATAATTCATGATCTCTTCCATGCTCACATCTTTCATTCTTGGGAGCTTTCAATCAGAGTTCTTCAAGTGTGATCAACTACCTCATACATTATATGAGGACATATTATGTTGATTTCATCTATTGTGACTTAAGTCTTTCAACATCCTTTCAGAGGAGGAGATCCTTTCCCTTTTGATCATGCTCGATCTATGTTACCTGCAACCATATGACATGATATTACAATATTAAACAATACAAGCATACATACCTCATTATTCCTTCAGGCTTCTTTCAATAACTTTCTTGATTGAACAGATCTTCAATCCCTTGATCTGCTTCATTATGTCATCAGTCCTTCATCTCATGACTTCCATAAGTTGGAATTCCCGATGAAGCTCTTGCTGCCTTCCCAGACTAGGGGATCCTCTGCTGAGGTTTCTATCAGAGACTCTTCAAGATCTAGTATATCCCTATTTGGCAAATGTTCCCTTTGTCTTGAATGACTTCTTCCTTTCCTTTGATATTCAATGAGATTCCCAAGAGCTATGTTCTTCATGATTCATACGAGCATCTTGGTTCCATGATGCCACGATGCATCTTCTTACCATGATCATATTTGCAAGGACATCTAATAGGATCCTTTTGAGAGGGACACCATCAAATTCATAATGATCTATCACTCCCTCTTTCCCTGATCCGTCCTTCAGGTAATCTTTCCATAGTACTATCTTGTCAACCTTTCCTTTGCACATATTTGAGTCTTTTGTCTTTCTCTATTCAACATAGAGACCACAAATTGTTGATTGAGGTAACCTTCTTATTCATGGACATTTGTTACCTTGCTTATCAATATCAATATCAATGATGATTATTTTCTCATCATTTTTTCCAGATCCCGTAACTAAGATCTCATGAAGATATATCTTCATTCTTCTTTAGTGCATTTAAGATAGTATACCCTCTAGCATTTTCATGTATTCTTCTTATGTCTCCTTACTTTATAGAACCTTAAGAGTTCCCATGAATTTAAAGGAGACCTTGATGTACTGACTTCTCTAAGGATAATGGCAATCCTTCTCATTCCATGCAAGACCCTTGATGACCCATCAAATTTAGGTCTTCTTGCAATTATGAAGTTATAAAAGCAAATTTGATTATAAAATGAAAAGGTACTTACTTGATTGTGAAGATGAAGTCTTCACCTTGATCATGTTGGCAGTAGTTGGAGCAGATCTTTTGATGCTTCCATTGACTGAGATCCTTTATATGAAGATTGCCTTCTAACAAACTACTGATACATATCGAATTGAAGTTGCTTGCCATGATGCATAGTGATTCATTAGATAGTACAACTTTTGATTTCAGTATTGTCCATATGCACTCCTTTATGTGCCTTTGAATCAAGTTCCCTCTGAGATTTGAAGACTGTTGATATCTGAAACCCTTGCTGTTGTAGACTGATCTCTAATCTAGGGTTTGATCATGACTAGGGTTTGATTTGCCATCCTTGAGCTTGCTAGAATCTTGATTTTTGAATCTCTTTTCTGCCCTTTCTTTGACTGTTGAACCCTCACTTTGATACCATGTTGAAGGATCTAGGGCATTTAGAAATCACTGTGATTCTTTTAATGCATGATAACAATTTGTGAAGTATTTATACAATTGACCTTATCTTGATCTTACATTCATTATTAGTGTGTGTTTTTCACTTCATCAAACTGCTAGAAAAAACAAAAGAAATAGGAACACAAATGTTTGGCTTTCTGCCAGGGCCAAAACCTCTCCCTCTTGGAGAGGAAAACCCACGCAAAATTCTTCTTATAGAGATTCCATTGATGAACAACAAGACCATGACCCTTGACACATTCTGCCTCTCCAAGACCAAGACATCAATCCTTTTGCTAGAACACTGCTGAAGTCAACATGACTGCGGCATCATTGAAGTCATCACTCTGTTGTACTACTGAGATCTTGCTTCTTCATTAAGTCACTGAGGTCTTCGCTGTGACTAATACTATGATGACTGATTTATCATATCTCTATCACCATACTCTAGCTGAGGTCATATACGAAGAGTGTATTTCATGATCAACACTGTAAGGATAACTGAGGGGTCACTGTGATCCTCCTTATGCCGAGACTGTGAGTCTTACATCTATAAAGATTGTGATATCGTTATGGATCCTTACCATTTCTATTGATGTTGAGACTTTGGTTGTTACTATTCACCGAGACTGTTTCTTCTTATCACTGTGATATTGTTCATTGCAACGATATGACAGTGATTAGGACTGCTCCTTTGATCTCATCAATACTGTAGCCAAGTATATCACTGTGCTGAGATCTGAGTAGAGTATAGATACACCGAGATTATTAATCTAGACTTCATGCTACTACTGGGTCCTGATCCGCAGTCCTCTCTTCTTCATCCATCTGAGATCTACTAGGTATGTCGAGTATGAGATCTCTGCTCCATCCATTCGAGTTCCATCTTAACTACACCTACAGGTATGCCGAGACCGTTACTCTCCTTCACCATTGTTAAGTTATGGTATGTTCTATGCTTATAATAGTTTACTTCTTTTTCTTATTATATTCCACAGATTAGCAATCACATGCACATAAAGTAAAGTGTAGATAGAACATCAAACGATCGACAGAAAACAAGCGAAGACAAGAGACACAAGATGTGGTGGCTAGCCAGGGACAAACCCCATAATGTGTGGGGAAACCCTTTGATCAAGTCTTCTTTTATCTTCAATTATTCAGCAGAGAGAAATAGTACAATAAATCTGATTTATATCAACAGTAGCAAACCCTAGATCAGCAGCATCAACATTAGTGGCTTTATCATCAAACTAGGGCAGACGATATCTCACAAACCGACCGTCAGATCGGCATGATTCCACCACCAAAAGTTGCGGCTTCCAGAGGAGGTTTAGATGAACCTACAACACAGTTCAGATGAAGAGATCTTCTAGTCCACGCGGGTCAATCTTTACTTCTGCAGTTGCAGCTTCAGTTTCGACAGCGTCTAGCTTCAAACTAGGGCAGTTGATATCTTGCAAACTGTCCGTTGGATTGACTTGATTCCACCACCACAAGTTGCGGCTTTCAGAGGAGGTTCAGATGAACCTACAACGCAGTTCAAATGAGGAGATCTTCTAGTCCACGCAGGTCAATCTTTACTTCTGCAGTTATAGCTTCAGTTTTAGCAGCTTCCGGCTTCACATGTGTGAGGGAGAGACCCTTTTCTGCGCAGTAGAGAAGAGACTCTTTTCTGCGCAGTAGAGAGAGAGAGATGTGATGAGATGAGTGATCCAATGAGGAAAAAGTCTCCTGTATTATACACAACGTTGGTGTTTGAATAGATGCGACTATTGGGCTTCTGAGCCTACATGAGTTGTAGGTCGGCTTGATAATAATGCCATAATCAAAATAAATTCATATCTCCATGAATACTTATCGGAATCGGATGATCTTTATATCAATCCTACACCTCTCGACGAGAGGAATCTAATAAAAATATTATCAGCCATGAATAAGATGACCCACATGAAGTTTTGCCCTGGTTGCCAATTTTAACACTCCCTCTCAATTAGGGAGAACTTCATCTGCATTCTGTCTATCGGTCGTTACTATCCATCCATCAAATGCACTGCCCTGTATAGCCCGACCCTTGCCTTGCTCTGCTCTATTCTGCCTGTTCTGCTTTGTCTTGTTCTGCCCTGTACTGATCTGTATTGTTTTGCTTTGTTTTGCGATGCTCTTGCATTGTTCTGTTCTGCTCTGCTTTTGTTCGAATTATGAAGAAGAAGAAATGATCGAGGATGTATCATACTGACTCAAAGACAGTCTCAGAGTATGTACCACTGGTCCTAGACCAGACTCAACCAACCTGAAGTCAGCGTCATAGTGAGTACAACTCCACTGGTCCCAGACCAGTATCATCCTCCACTGACTCAAAGTCAGTCTCAGAGTGCGTACCACTGGTCCCAGACCAGTCTCAACTGACCCGAAGTCAGCTTCATAATAAGTATCACTCCTACCACTGGTCCTAGACCAGTATTGCAGTCTCAGAGAGTGTACCACTGGTCCCAAACCAGTGTCAACCGACCCGAAGTCAGCGTCATAGTATGTACCACTCTCATTGGTCCCAGACCAGTACTGCACTGACACGAAGTCAGTCTCAGAGTATGTACCACTGGTCCCAGACCAGTTTCAACCGATTCGAAGTCAACGTCATAGTATAGTACAACTCCTACCACTGGTCCTAGACCAGTATCATTGATCCCAGATCAATGGAGGTCATCCTAACGTAGGGAGTACGGTAGATACAACGATGCGTCCATCGATACTACTATGGTCCTTAACTTCATTTCCTTGCTCATTGATCAGATGAGAGGTACTTCCCATGAGTCCCAGACTGCATGGGTAGGATGCCTTGACAGGAGAACTAATCAATCCTGTCCTCACAGGAGAACACGTCAGTACTGCTACAATTGCCATGGAGAACACATCAATCCAGGCTGTCATGGAGAACACATCAATCCAGGCCTCACAGGAGAACACATCAATCCTGCTACAATCGCCATGGAGAACACATCAATCTAGGTCTCACAGGAGAACACATCAATCTTGCTACAATCGCCATGGGGAACACATCAATCCAGGCCTCACAGGAGAACACATCAATCCTGCTACAATCGCCATGGAGAACACATCTATCCAGGCCTCACAGGAGAACTAATCATCCTGCTACACAGGAGAGCGAATCATCCTATTCCACAAGAGAGCGAATCATCTTGTCCCACAAGAGAGTGAATCATCTTGTCCCACAAGAGAGTGAATCATCTTGTTCCAGTGTGCACCACCAAGGGAGGGTGAGTCACCCTGTGGTCGTATGTTGCTCCAGTAAGAACCGCATGCCCCCCCAGAGCTCCATGTATGCAACATGCAGGACCCTTGTACAAGGGTCTCTTGACGACTCCAAGTCGTTCGGGAAAATCACAGATTTGATCTTTCCCTCGGGGCTTTAGCGACCTGTACATCATCTCAGTGCGATGGAGCCTCCTTGCTCATCGACTTACCATATCCTGGATAAGGTAGTATCTGATGTCTATTTGCTGGAGCAATCGTTGAATACGGGATTCCTCAATAATCGAATCCCACCTCTGGTTGTTACAAAGAATCACAGTGGTATTCATCATGTGTACAAACAACCTACTGAAGAGCTTTCCCAACCAGGCAACTTCATACGAGATCATACTCGTAGATATGTATCCGTTCTTGGCGGAGCTTATAGCAACCGACTTCTGCTTCCTGCTCATCCATGATATCGAAGCAGAATCCAAAGAGAAACAACACTAAGAAGTGCTCCAGTAATCCTTCACACTGCTGCCCCAATCAACATTCGAATAATCATGCAGTTGCATATTTCCAGCAGTGTATCTCAATTCATGAGAGATTGTGCCCTGAAGACATCTTAGAAGATTCTTGGCACCAGTCCAGTGAGGCTCAACCAAATATGAGCTCCTCGTGCTAACTGCAAAAACATATGTCTGGAATCCAACTCCCTCTTACTTCTGCAAATGAGAGGGTCTGCAACTGTTAGAAATAGTTCCTCCGCGTAAGGTGCCAGTATGAGAGGTCTATCATCCACAGCCTTCGGATAATGGTTTGGATCAATTTCACTCCTTAGTGAATCTCAGCTTCAGCTATCAGTCCTCTCATACTATGCTCGGGGTGTTTTGCTTCAAGCCATAGAGGTATTTCTTCCACCTATATACATGAGATTCCCGTTCATGAATCTCAAACTCCACGGGTTGTTTCAAACCTGTGGACCGGCTACATGAGGGGAGTGGTCCCCTTGTAAGATTTTCCTTCGGTACGTCTCAAACATGTACTTTCATGCTCTTTTTGAATTCAGGCTTCTCTATCACCATCTGACTCATAGACTTCCGGTGCTATGTGTCAATGGACATGGTCCCCAGTGGACTTCCTGTAACTTAATACATCCCTGAACTCAAAAGCATCTTTGAAAATTCTATTTTCAAACACGTACCTTTCCATCGACGAATGCCACCTTAAAACCTTCGACTTTCATTCCTGGGGTTCCTTGCTTCCTTGAAGAGTTGGCCGTGTCCTTGATGACCTACATCTCTGCCATTCAGACACTCCTTCACATAAGGGTCGAACTCATAACCAAGACATCTACCTTTCCTTCCAACCTTAGATCCAAACTTTCAATGAAGTGATCTTTAGGTAGGACATCAGAAGTTTAGCTGTGCCATTCTGATAATATGCTCTGCTTCGACTTCACCCTAAGTGAATTATGAAGAACCCATTGATCCTTTTGTCTTGTCCCAACTATCTTTGGTGATTGCTCTTTCACTCTTGCTTGGGCATTGTCTTC
>APFE031332292.1:107823-127938 GCA_000404065.3 Pinus taeda
TTCAAACTAGGGCAGTCGATATCTTGCAAACCGTCTGTCGGATTGACTTGATTCCACCACCAAAAGTTGCGGCTTTTAGAGGAGGTTCAGACGAACCTACAACGCAGTTCAGATGAGGAGATCTTCTAGTCCACGCAGGTCAATCTTTACTTCTGCAATTGCAGCTTCAGTTTCAGCAGCGTCCGGCTTCACATGTGTGAGGGAGAGACCCTTTTCTGCGCAGTAGAGAAGAGACTCTTTTATGTGCAGTAGAGAAGAGACTCTTTTCTGCGTGGTAGAGAGAGAGATGTGATGAGATGAGTGATTCCAAATGAGGAAAAGTCCTTCTGTATTTATACACAACGTTGGTGTTTGAATAGATGCGACTGTTGGGCTTCTGAGCCTACATGAGTTGTAGGTCGGCTTGATAATAATTTCATAATCAAAATAAATTCATATCTCCATGAATACTTATCGGAATCGGATGATCTTTATATCAATCCTACACCTCTCGACGAGAGGAATCTAATAAAAATAGTATCAGCCATGAATAAGATGACCCACATGAAGTTTTTCCCTGGTTGTCAATTTTAACAACCATCATGATTATGATCATCTATGTCATTGTTGTGACTGCGGTTCTTCAATACGCCAAGACTGCACCTCAGAGACATCTCTATGCCGAGACTGTCTATCCATTCGGAGATCTTGCTACTCCATCTATCTGGGATCCAACTTGACTGCACCTTATACCCATCCGAGGTGCAGTGAAGCCTTCAGACAAAGATGCCCTAATACAATGTGGACTTGCGGCTCCTTATAAATGTGAAATCTCAGAAAGATAATGCGAGATCTTTACATCCTTGATTGTGGATCCCTGCACCTATATTCACATGAAAATTTAGAGAGAAAAACCCAAGTTCTTCTTGTTCTTTCTGCGCTGACCCTAGATGGGTATTTATAGTGATTTGTACCATATATTTGAGCCGACATGATCCCATGAACTGAAATGTCATTTTCTTGAGCCGACATGACTTCCATTTATGTATTTAATTCGTTTTTGGAGCCGACATAAGATTTCTTCATTGTTTTGCTTGCAGATTTCAGTGTGCTTGCTCTTGGAGGATTTTTCTTGGTCTTGGAGGGTAGCATCAACATAGATATATTTTACATAGGCTCTTAAAGAGCTTCTCTACACATGACATGACTCTTTGACATAGTAATAAAATCCTAAAGACATCAAGAAGAAGTCTTTTACCTAGTGACACTTCTTGCTCATGAAACCTATGTAGCAAGGCATACAAAAATAATTTAGTCTCTTTATTACATCATTTACAAAGATCATGTCATCATGAAGACCGAACCTAGTTACATTTTCTTCAACGCGGTCTACACTTTTTTTTTTTTTTTTACATGTCCCCAACAAAGTCGGGATATAAGGAGTTGGGACTTGAACTACTTGAACTCTTGCAAGACCGTCCTCGCCAACTTCGACAACCTCCCATGGCGGAAGAAAAGAAAGATGAGGGAGCAGGAGAGCCCTCGAGCCATAGAGGAATGAGATGATGGATCATTTTTCCTAGATCTTTCGGCAAATACCAATGGGTGAAGCATCTTCATCCAAAAGTCATTTTGGAGGTGCCGCGCCCTTTAAGGTACAAGTTAATTTTGACAATCCCATATTTAAAGGCCAGATAGACACAGATATTCTAGATAAATGGTTAAATCTGTTGGAAGGATATATTTCGGTCCATAATTTTTCTGATAGAGAAAATATTAATTTTGCACTCCTTAAGGCCGCCCCCCATGTCAAGGACTGGTGGGAAACATACTATGAGCAAAGGGCTGAGGAGGAATCCTCACTATTTTCAATTGCACTCTCTTGGGACTCTTTCCGAGATGTTGTTAAGCAATAGTATTACACTGTTGGGAGCTATGAAGACAAGTACATAAAATGGACCACACTACAATAGGAAAGGGACCAAGAAGTGCTAGAGTTCACGAATATCTTTCATACCCTATGCATGAAACATGAAACTAGGTATCAAAGACTCTGAGCGACATCTGGTGCTCAAGTATTGTGGCTGTCTGCACAAATACATCTAGGCAAAAATGGAGTTCCTAGACATCTCCTCGCTTGGTGCAACATACCGATATGTTGTCAAGATTGAGCAGAAACCCAAAAACAGAAGAAGCAAGACTTTGGATCTGCAAATTTGAAGTATGGCAAGGACACCCTTAAACCACAAAACAAAGGACAAAGCCAAGGTGGAACGACCCAGGACAACTTGTCAAATCTGCAAGCAAAGAATAACAATTGGAAGACAAAGAAAGACACGAGAAAGTGGTGTGAGTTCCATAAGAGCCCCACGCACAACACAAGTGAATGTTGTGCAAAGTAGTCACTAGTTGTTGAGATGAAAGCTTCAGATTCAAACGTATGTTTTGACTTTGTGCCAAAACTGTACAAGGGGAAAGAAATCATTGATGTAGAACTCAGTGCCACTGTGGCCACCAACAAGAGAAAGAAAAGTGAGCCCGAAGATTTTGAGGAGGGTGAGCGTCTCTTCCACTCACAAATGTGGGTGAAGGGTGCTCCACTGCAGTTCATTGTCGATAGTGGGAGTCAAAAGAACCTCATCTCAACAGAGGTCGTTAAGCAGTTGGGCCTGTCAACAACACTACACCCGTAGCCATACACCATTGGGTGTCTCCACCAAGGGCGAGATCTCCGCGTCAACCAATAGTGCTGCCTACCCTACAACATCAGCGTTTCATGAATGAAGTAGATATTGCTCCCCTTGAAGTTTTTGATGTTTTATTAGGCCAACCATACTTGGGGAAACATCACACTGTGTATGAGTCCAAACCTCGTACTGTTATTATTACTTTGGGTAGAAAATTATATAGGATACCGGGAGTAGCCCCACTTGCCACCATTTCTTTGATCTCTGCTAAGCAATGTAGTAAGATTATTTCCCAGACTGGAAGCTTTGTTTTCTTCTTGATTTGCTCTCAAAGTAAGGGGAAGATCATAGCCTCCAGAAAGGGCTCCGCCACGTAGCAAAAACAAGTGGATAAGGTCATCGAAGAGTACAAGGACATCTTCTCCTCACCCACGGGGGTACCTTTGCATTGTCAAGTCAAGCATTCGATCGATCTAACCCCTAGTGCACCTCTACCTAATGGGCTAATCTACTGCCACTCTCTTTTGGAAAACGAATAAATCAAGTGGCAAATCCAGGAGTTGTTACAAAAATGGCACATCTGACCAAGTTCTTCACCTTGTGGGAGCCTAATTGTACTCCTACAGAAGAAAGATGGGACTTGGAGACTTTGCATTGATTATCGGGCACCAAACAAAATCACAATTAGGAACAAATACCTGCTCCCATGGATTGATGACCTTCTTGACTAGCTCAAGGGGGCTAAGTACTTTAGCAAGATCGATTTAAAGTTCGGCTATCACAAAGTTCCAATTGAGCCCACAAATGTATGGAAGACGGCCTTCAAGTCCAAGGAGGGTCTCTTTGAGTGGTTGGTCAAGCCCTTCAGATTGACAAATGCCCCTACAATTTTATGAGGTTGATGTGTGACATCTCGCAACCTTTCACCAACTTTTTTGTGGTTGTATATCTGGATGATATCCTCATCTTCAACAAGAGTTGGGCAGAGCACTTGCAACGTATTCGGCAGGTCCTTCAAACCCTGTGGCAACACAAGCTATGTGCCAACCTAGAGAAATGCTCCTTTGGCTTGGACCAGGCTCAATATTTGGTCTACATAATTGATGAGCAAGGCATGCATGTGGATACAACTAAAATCCAAGTCATTCGGGATTGGCTGACCTCGATGACTCTAATAGAGCTTAACAACTTCTTGGGCCTTACTAATTTCTATCGGAAATTCGTGATGGGGTTCTCTCATATTACTTGGCCCTTGAGTCAAGCTACCAATGGAGGAGCAAAAGCAAAGTTTTTTTGGTTTGAGTCAGAACAAAAAAGATTCATTGAACTGAAACACCGCCTTTGCTATGCACCAGTCCCCACCTTGCCAAACCTACAACAACCATTTGGGATTGAGACAAATGCCTCCGAGTGTGCTATTGGTGCAGTCCTCACTTAGTAAGGACATCTAGTGGCCTATCACAATGAGATGCTCTCTGATACTGTTTGAAGGTACTCCATCTATGACTAAAAAATGTACTTTATCGCGTAGGCCTGTCGACAATGGAAACATTATATTATGGGGAAGGAGACGATCATCCACATGGATCACTGACCTCTTCAATTTATACAGACATAAGGGAAGTTGTAGAACGATCGCCATCAGAAATGGTCCACATGCTAGCAACAATTCTATTTGAACATTAAATACAAGAAGGGTAGTACCAATCACGTCGCAGACTAGTTCAGCCAACCCCCGATTGTAGCACTGAGCACAGCTCTCAACTCTTATGGGAATGAGACCTCTGGATGGCCGCAACTATATGAAAATGACTCGAAATTCGTTGCCATCTACAAGATGTTGATGATGGCTGGAAGGCTAGTTCAAGACTTCCACCTTTAGGATGGATTGTTGTGCTACTTAGGACATCTTTGTGTTCCTTTAAGCGAGTGTGCCAAGCTGATTTGGGAGGCACATTACAACAGGGTCACAGGACACTTTGGTGTGGAGAAGACAATGGTAGTACTGTAGAAGTATTTTTATTGGTCAAAACTTCGATAAGGTGTTGGCAAATATATCAGATCCTACATTGATTGTGCCATCGCCAAGCCAACCATTAAGAAGCAAGGCTGTACACTCCTCTGCCTACTCCTAGCCGACCTTGGGAATCCATCTCCATGGTCTATATGTTTGGCGTTCCTTCTACCAAGAATGGTAATGACTGTGTGTTTGTGGTCCTTGACCGATTCTCTAAGATGGCCATATTGACTGCTTGCAAGAAGAGTATCATAGCAGAAGCCACTGCTAAGCTCTTCTTCAAACGAGTATGGGTACATTTTGGGATCTCACAAACCATTATATCAGATCAAGATAGCAGGTTCTTAAGGGCATTTTGGTCGAGCCTCTGGTCATTGTTGGACACCAAACTCACCAAGTCGACAGCATTCCACCCCCAGATTGATGGTTAGACAAAGGTCGTCAACAGGATGATAGTGCACATATTACGCATGTACAACCCTAAGCATCCACGAACATGGAATGAGAGTCTCCCCTATGTGCAACACAACTACAACATAACTTTTCATAGCTCAACTAGCCACAACCCCTTTCAGGTGGGCTAGGAATTTCAACCATTGTGTCCCATTGATGTTGCAATGCCTCTTGCAAATACAAAGACAAAATTTACGCTTGTTCAATCTAAAGATGATAAGGCCATTACGTTTATTGAATGCATTCAACACATCCACCGACAGATTCATGATATCCTGGATAAAGCTAATACTAAGTATAAATAATGTCGTGATCAAGATCGGGTGCCATATAAGTTTCAAGTGGGCGATAAGGTTTGGTTGCATTTGTAGAAGGAATGCTTTGCTGGAGCCCGTTAGAAGCTTCAAGCACTCCGATACGAGCCATACACCATCACTAAGGCTGTGTTTGACTACACTTTTCAGCTAAGTATCCCCCCATTCCTTGCCCTGCACCAATATTCAATTTGGACTGCCTTTGGCCATACTTTCCACCATTGTTGGACACATTAGGCATTGTTGAGCAGCTGACACCAATAGAGCTCAACCCATATTGCATTGAACATGCTACAACTGATTGGATCATGGACACAAATTAAGAACACTCACCAACAGAGGATTCAACTATATCAGGTTGTCAAAGCCAACCAACTCTTGCACCAAGGCAAGTGGCTCACCAGGGAACAACTTTCACAGAAGTTTCCTCACATCATGGAGTTGCTCAACGCAATCGAGACCATTACTTCCTAAGGGGGAAGGACTGATCCAGGTGGATATTGGTGGTCTCCCGCCTATTCCACTTGGACGCCAACGTTGTTTTCTATCAATTTCCTATTTTTCAGCAGAATTTCCTATTACAATAGTTTTATATTCTGGTAGTTTTTGGGTTGTGAACTTCCGGAGTTGTTTTGAGGCCCTAAACCACGCTTTTTAGGAAAACAAGCAAACATATAATTGCAACTAAAAGTTGTTGTCCTCAGATAGGTATTTCTAACAGGCTTTCATGCATGCCAAACAAAGATCGTATGCCAAATTTATGACCTTGGGAAGTTGACTTTCCAACTAACCCCATTGGGGCCCATACCTTTTGGCGCTTCATCTCCTAGGGTTAGGATTTTGGATGTTTAGGGTTTCTCATTGTTTTTTCATGATAAAAAGGCCACCGAGCGTCATTGAGTCGAGAGGCTCATTCTACAATCCATTATGAGGGCAATGTGTAATTCCGTTTGTGCTCAACTTGGAGTTGACTCGTGTCCCTTTAAAAAATACCTTAAATGAAAAAAACATTGTTTGCTATAATAAAACATAAATGATTATACATATTTGATTAGTTTTAATTAAAATCATTAAAAAATTAATAATCACATTATTATTATTCTCATTATGATTGCTGATTCTCATTATGATCACTTGGTTAGTTAATATTTCAGTTTCGCTCTTCAAGTAATAAATAAAACATTTTGATGTCTATGTTAAATAATAAAATTTTATATAGCTTTAAAAAGATAAAGTAATTAAAATTTACAAAAAAAACTTCAATTTCTCTTATAAATATTTCAATATGGAATTTAAATAAATTGTTTGAATATCCATAAAATATTTCAATATAAACTCTAGAAAGTATGTGTCTATATATATATATGTGTGTGTGTGTTTATATATGTGCCTGTTAATGTTTATCATAGTAAAATAATCTGTGTGTATATATGTGCCTGTTAATGTTTATCATAGTAAAATAATCTGTATGTATATTTGTGCATGTTAATATTTATCATAGTAAAATATTTCAATGCTAAAAAGTAAAAAGTAATTAAAGGTAAAATAATTTAGTTACTTCTTAATAATAGTAAAAATATGTAACTTGTTCAATTTTTAATATAAAATATTAATAATGATAAATTATTCAAAAATACTATAAAATTACACATGGTTTATATAGAGAGAGACATAGAAAAGCATTGGATAAATCTTTTTTTTTTTTTTTCAGTTTTTGTATTCTAAAAAGTGGTTTGCATATAATGAGATTTGATCCCTCTCGATGCTTGCTAGATATGTGGTTAAGATGGATCTACACTTGTTGAAGAATCTAGGGCAAAAAGGTTAATAAGATTATTCTCATGATGATAATTATTTGTGAGGTGCTTTTTACTTTTTCTTATTAGCACAATTTTCTCTTGTTATTTTAGAATGTGTTTTCTTACTTCATCAAATAGTTACCAAAACAAAAGAGACAAGAACACAAGATGTTTGCTTTTTGCCAGGGCCAAAACCTCTCACTCTTTGAGAGGAAAACCCGCACAAATTCTTCCTGTAGATATTCCAATTGATGAATACCAACACCAAAGATCCTTGACCTAATAGCCACTCCAAGATCAAAACACACATTCTCTTGACAGTCCTCTTGGAGATCTTCGTCATTGTCTGGATACTGAGATTTGTCTTGACACTGAGATCCTTCGTTCTTGACACCGAGATCTTCATTGCTGCCTTGACACTGAGATCTTCATTGCTGCCTTGACACTGAGATCTTCATTGTTTTACCACTGAGATCATTACTGTTGCACCATTGCTGCTCCTTGATTCATCGAGATCATGACCTTGTAACTATGTCTCCATTAATATCGTGACTGTATCTATACCGAGATCATGATTACATCTATGCTGAGAACATGACTGCATTTAGAATGTATGCCAAGACAGAGTGTATTACTATGGGATCACCGAGATCCTATTCATCACAAATATGTCGAGACTGTGTGTGCTACACCGAGATCCTCCTCATCACAAATATGTTGAGACTTCATCTCTGTGGTACCCATCTGAAAGACACAGAGATGCTTGTCCGAATCCTTTGAGATTTGCGAAGTATGGTTACTGTAATTACTTACTGTAATTACCCATCGAAGTTGCATAGGTATTCGAGATTGTGTACTATAGATAGATCTCTGAAGTGACATCCAAAATTCTTCCTGTGACGGCCCCCTGAAACATTAGATGAATCTGAGTTCTGCACTCCGCTTTTGCGAAGACCCTAGTTGGGTATTTATAGTAGTTCAACCCACATATTAAGCCAACATGATAGTGTCAAGGGATGTGTCTATTGATGCAAGCCAGCATGATCTATTTAATTCATCTTGCAGGCCGACCTCAAGAGGAGATTCGTGCTTGTCTTTTGGAGGGCTATTTAGACATATTTATATACATTGACTCATGCTCAAGAAGAGCTTCTTCATACATGACATTGACTCTTTGACTTAATAATAAACCTTAAGGCTCTCAATGGGAGCCATTAACAAATAAACCTCTTGCTCATGAAACCCATGTAGCAAGGCATACAAAAATAATTTTATTCCTTTTATTTCATCATTTACAAAGATCATGTTGTTATGAAGACCGAACCTAGTTACATTTTACAACACTCCCTCTTAACTAGGGAGGTATTCATAATGGTACTTGGTCATTCTCAATTTGAAGAATTTCTCATAAGAAGAATCAGATTGGTAACCCATCTGTATAACATCATAGTAGCCAATATTGTTTCCATAACAAGGCCTTGACTGATAGCTCTATCTCTCATCAGATCATAGCACAATGTTGGCGAGACCAATGACTATAGACACCTTCATCATTGTCTCTCAAGGAACATACCCACCCAAGTGTTCACTGAGTATGACCTTCTAGGACTATCCTTATCTTGGGTTCCCAACCCTCAAAGAATATCAATCCTCTTGCCTACTCTTATTTTGGATGCCCTACACATCCTCAAAGAGCATTAGATGCCAGATGATTACCCAATCCTCCATTCTTTCTCCCAAGTGAAGACAAGAATGTTGTGTCTATCTCTCCTTCTCAACGAAGGAATATATGCCCATTCCTGTAAAGGAATGTACCCAAGCTCCCTCTGACCAGGAACTTGCCCAAGCTCCCTCTTAATTAGGGACTTGTCAGAGCTCCCTCTCAACTAGGGACTCTCCTTTTCATCAACAACTTTTTCTTTGTGGGTCCTTTAGTTGCTTGATCACTTTCTTTCCTTGATGTCATAAAATTTAGTTGAGCTTCTTCTTTGTAGGGCATCAACCATCAATCACTTTCCTTCTTAGTTCGTCATACCATTCCTTACTTCATGGAAAGTGGCCTCTTGATACATATCTGGAACCGTCATCATATGGCTACTTCTTCTTCATCATGTTTCTTCCAGGAATTTTCATCCACCACATGAATGCTAGTTGTACTTGTACTTACAACCCTTGTTCTAGTAGCCCTTCATGAACCCATCCAGATATTATTCAAGAAATCAAAACATAACATTAAATCAAATAGTAGCTTACGAGATGGCTCTTCATAATGACATCTTCTTGTAGATATCAACATCCTACATACATGTTGACACATCTCCCAAAGATATCCATTGTCAAGAGTCCCCATCTTTTCCATCAGAGTCTTCATATCTTTCGGGGAGATTTCCTAGTCAAATCTTCTTGTTCTTTTGGATGTTGATCGCCTTTATCATGGTTTTGCATATCTCACGATCTCTTTCTTTTACACATTCAATTCCTAGGAGTGATCCATGAGGATCTCGTCAGATCAGTTGCACAGGTTCATCGTCAGTGTTCAGTGTCGTCGTCAACGATTCAGTCCGGTGTCATTCAGTTTCGGTAGTGTTGGTTATGGATCAGATTGTTTAGGTGATGTTTATGGTTTTACATGGAGTTCAATTGATATGGTGTTGTACCTGGTTGTCGACAAGTGTTCATCGTTAGTTCTGCCAGGGTGATCATCTACGTGGGGTTTGTCATCCCTTTTGCAAGGTTTGATTGTCGACATAGGTTGTCGTCCTGTGATGTTGATACAAATGTCACTTTGTGACGAAGAGATGTACATGGGTTATTTTAAATTAAAATGATGTAAGACCTAACCTAATACATTATAAACCTATGTTACAAACCTAATGTAAAACCTAACACATTAAACTTCACCTAACACCTAAACCATGCATTAACCTAAACCTAGAATCTAAAACATGCATTAAAAAATACTATTGCCAAAGTTTAAAACCCTCTCGAGTCATGTTAAAACACATAAAACATTGCAAATTGAAACCACAGTCCTAAACAACGGACAGATGACCGTGTTGGAGATGTTAGGGCATGTGAACATGTTAGCAGTTCACTGGGTGGAGTTAGCCTTGACCGCAGCGGATAACCGTTTCCCTTTAACCCGGTTCCTCATCGTAGTGGAGTAACAAGAGGCATGTGAGTAGACAAGGTATAAGCGTTGGGGTCTTCAGAACCGCAGAGTTAACGCAGTTAACCGTATCTGTGTCGGGAGATAAACTCAGCATGTGAACACAGTTCCGACGACCTGACAGTCGGGTATATTTGCGTTGTTTGATGGCAGTTGCGGTCAGGCAGGAAACCGTGACGTGAGTGTCGGGTTAGCCAACTGTCAACCGCCATGGCCAACAGTCAGCGAAACTTCCGACATCCAAACCGCGATCTCAGTCACCTGCTCACATGAGCTGTCAGTACCTCTGCGCAGTTAACCTGACCGCCAGCGGATTAATTTATCCAAAGTCTAAAAGTGGGTTTTCATTGCAATTTTGGTGCTATTTTAATGCAACCACCTTGTAACCATTACCTAAGGTGTCTCTAGGTCATAAGACCGAACCAAATCAAATATATTCATGCCAATTTTGGCTTGTGAGGCTTCGAATGTACCTGCAACTTTATAAATTCACCTTTTTGTCATGGAGAAGGAAATTAGAGTGGTTTTGGATTTTATATGCAAGTTCTGGAGGTCATAGTCGTTTTTGTTTTCAGTGTAACAGGAACATCCGGAGTCAGAATTGGGAACCGTGACAGGAGTTGGAAAGCTGGTTCAGAGAACTATCCTTTGACAGTGACTAGAAGTGCCTGCGTGCACATTCAGTTTGGTCAAATCTTTGTGTAATCGACCTCTTCTGTTTCAATCCTAATAAAACGGTCGCCCATCTTGAAAGCGGTCCCGGAGAGGTAGTCCATTAGGGACAAACTTTGTAATCAATTTTGTTGTCTGGTATCGCTATGTTTTTGTTGTTTTAACTTCTGTTATGCATCTGACTTATGTTTTATCAGATGTCGTAAAGTATTTCTTCTCAAGCAACTCTCTTGGTTTCCGCACTTTTAGTTAACATTCTATTCATTAATGGCTAATCAATTCTACATCAGTTTTAACTTATGATCATTTCAGATCATATAATTTGGTATCAGAGTAGGTTGCATTTGTAGAATTTGCCATTGAATGTTAACCAGGTCAAAGTCGCAACATGGAGAAAGAATCCTTGAGCAGATTAATGTAGAGATTGGAAAGCGATGAGTCGTTCATAAGTCGACCATGACAGGATCTGATGTAGGTGAAAACACTGAAACTAAGATGAGTGATGAACAATTTCAGCAAGCATTCTTGACTATGCAGCAGATGTTGGGAGAACTTTACGAAGACAAGAAGGCGAGAGATGCAACTTCTTCTTCAAAGACATTGAAGAAGGAAAAAGGGTAAAGGCAAGGCTGATAAACCACCTTCACCTCCATCATCTCCATCACCATCTTATTCTTCTTCTTCTTCTAGTGCAGAATCTGAAACAGAAAAGGAACCTAAGAAAACATTTCTTTTGAAACTTGATGTAAAATTTGAGTTATCTATTTATGATGGCGAAATGAATCCTGAAAAGCTAGATAACTGGATTAAGCAGTTAGAAATGTATTGTTGTATTCAGAACATCTTTGATGATAAAACGAAAATTTAGTTAGTTACACTTAGAATGGGGGGAACAACTTTAATCTGGTGGGAAAGTAAAACTCAAGTAGATGTAAAGCGAAAAGGAAAAGTCATCTCTTCATGGTCTAAGTTTTTAAACACTCTTAGGAAACAATTCTATCCTTTAGGATACATGCAACAAGCTGTTATTGATTGGCAGCATCTGAGGCAAGGTAAAGGGCAGAGTGTTCAGGAGTTTACTCAAGAATTCAGAAAGAAAACATTGGCGCTTGGTATTTCATTGGATACACGTGAAACTTTATTAAAATATATCAGCAGTTTACATTCATGTTTGCAGCATCCATTATTGATGTTTAATCCTGATGATTTTGATGAAGTGTGTGTTCAGGCCATACATATTGAATCATGTGGCAGACCATTCAAGTTTTCATCGCAATCATCCAAAGAGTTGGAAATCAAAGATTCCAATGACAGTAAGGGGAAGAACAATTCGAAGAGAAAGAAATCAGCGATAGCTCAGAAGGAAAGACCTACTTGTTCTCATTGCCAGAGAATTGGGCATGATGAATCTAAGTGTTGGAAACTTCATCTAGAACTTAAGCCCAAAAAGTTCCTTAAGGAGAAGGATGAGAAGAAGACAATTACAGCAGTTCAGCAAGATCTAGGTTCAGATTCAGGTGATGAAAGGAGGATAACTGCCATGGTTACGACAAGTAAAACTTCTGACACTGGTTCATGTTCGAATACTATTGCATCTTCATCAAACATAAATCCTTCAAATGAGGATAAAAGAACTGAATTGTTTAACATAAGGATAACTTCTAAGCACACAAAGATAGATACAATGTTTGACAATGGATCACAAGCCAATCTAATATCTGAATATTTAGTTAAGAGTTTGGGTTTGGAAACACAGAATCATCCAAGATCTTACCCATTAGGATGGCTAAATAAATCAACTCAGATAAAAGTCACCAAAAAGTGTCGATTAAGATTTGCCATTACAACTAATTACATTGATGAAGTGGAATTAGATGTGGTTCTAGTAAACATATGTGGAGTTGTCGTAGGAAGTCCTTATCTTTATGATCTTGTAGTATTTTACAAAAGAGAGCATAAATATCACCTTAAGAAAGATGGGGTTGAATTTATTGTCAAGGCATATCAAAACAAAAATCACTTGAATATTGTTGCTAATCAGATGAAACGATTAATAAGTTCAAATAAAAGATTTGTAATCATGTGTGTAAAGGAACAACATAAGAAACAAAATGATGTTTGTTCAAGTTATGAGTCTCAGTTTAAAGATGATTTGATCCAAGAGATAGAAACTATTCCAGTTCCATGTAAAACCAAACATCTTACTCATAAGCAGGGAATACAACATGAATTACAGTTTGTGCCTAAAGCTCCTCTTCCTAATGTCAGAATGAATCAATTCAGTCCAAGTTTGGAAGTTAACAGTCACAGGGATGTAGGTCAGTATTGGGAAAAGTCAGTGTTACATTTCTCTTGTATTGTGTCACCATTTCATGTTTCGAACAATTTGGAAGCCTTTTTTCAAGTGGAGAGGAAGCCCATTTGTTTTCATATCAAAGCCTTTTCTAAAGTAGTGTCAAAGTATCTAAGGGAAACTTATGCATCAGAGGAAAGTGCTAATAAATGGAAACATCATTTAATGAATAAGGGAAAAGTGATTCAAACAAATCAACAACTAATTCAATACTTTCAAAGACAAACGAAGTTGCAACAATTTTCACCTTACAGTTTGATGGGTTTATGGCAGCAAGTTCACTTAGTAATCAGGAAGCAGGAAAGTATGTCAAGTCAAGTAGCTTGTTTGTTGTCAAAAACATCTTTGATTGTCTCTGTTATTCCGCAAAATAGATTGTTAATACATGTCAATGGTATTGAACAATATCCTGTAGAAACTGTTTTCAAAGATGATTATGAATCACTAACTCATGGTTCTTCATGGAAAGAAATTAATTGCCATTTTCATAATAGGTTGTTTGACCATCGTCACAAGTTGTACATCTTGCAGATGGATGGAACAGGTCACCGATCCAAAATGTGCCATGGTCAGCATCATCAGGGTTATCACTTGCAGGTGATTGATCGAATGTATTGGTACATCATCAGGTTAAGGTGGAAAGTGAGGGAGCTCTACCCTCATCGACTATTTGTTTAGGCAAACTTTTGTGGTCCAAAAGCTTTCAAGTGGAGAGGATTGATCTAGGAGGATCTCGTCAGATCAGTTGCACAGGTTCATCGTCAGTGTTCAGTGTTGTCGTCAACAATTCAATCCAGTGTCATTCAGTTTCGATAGTGTTGGTTATGGATTAGATTGTTAAGGTGATGTCTATGGTTTTACATGGTGTTTAGTTGATATGGTGTTGTACCTGGTTTTCGATAAGTGTTCATCGTCAGTTCCGCCAGGGTGATCATCTACGTGGGGTTTGTCATCCCTTTTGCAAGGTTTGATTGTCAACATAGGTTGTCGTCTTGTGATGTTGATACAAATGTCACTTTGTGTTGAAGAGATGTACATGGGCTATTTTAAATCAAAATGATGTAAGACCTAACCTAATACATTATAAACCTATGTTACAAACCTAATGTAAAACCTAACACATTAAACTTCACCTAGCACCTAAACCATGCATTAACCTAAACCTAGAATCTAAAACATGCATTAAAAAATACTATTTCCAAAGTATAAAACCCTCTCGGGTCATGTTAAAACACATAAAACATTACAAATTGAAACCACAGTCCTAAACCGCGGATAGATGACCGTGTCGGAGATGTTAGGGCATGTGAACATGTTAGCAGTTCACCTAGCCGAGTTAGCCTTGATTGCAGCGGATAATCGTTTGCCCTTAACCTGGTTCCTCACCGCAACGGAGTAACACGAGGCATGTAAGCAGACAAGGTATAATTGTCGGGGTCTTCCGAACCGCAGAGTTAACGCAGTTAACTGTAACCGTAACTGCGTCTGGAGATAAACTCAGCATGTGAACACAATTCTGACGACCGGATAGTCAGGGGTATATCCGCGCCGTTTGATGGCAATTGCGGTCAGGCAGGAAACTTTGACATGTGATCGTCGGGTTAGCCAACTGTCAACTGCCATGGCCAACAGTCAGCGGAATTGCCAGCATTCAAACCACGACCTCAGTCACCTGCACACATGAGTTGTCAGTACCTCTGCGCAGTTAACCTGACCGCCAGCGGATTAATTTTTCCAAAGTCTAAAAGTGGGTTTTCATTGCAGTTTTGGTGCTATTTTAATGCAACCACCTTGTAACCATTACCCAAGGTGTCTCTAGGTCATAAGACTGAACCAAATTAAATACATTCATGCCAATCTTGGCTTGTGAGGCTTCAAATGTACCTGCAACTTTATAAATTCACCTTTTTGTCATGGAGAAGGAAATTAGAGTGGTTTTGGATTTTGTATGCAGGTTCTGGAGGTCATCGTCGTTTTTGTTTTCAGTGTAACAGGAGCATTTAGAGTCGGAATTGGGAATTGTGATAGGCGTTGGAAAGCTAGTTCAGAGAGCTATCCTTTGACAGTGACCAGAAGTGCCTGCGTGCACATTCAATTTGGTCAAATCTCTGATAATCGAACTCTTTTGTTTCAATCCTAATAAAGCGGTCACCCATCTTGAAAGCGGACCCGGAGACGTAGTCCCTCAGGGACGAACTCCGTTATCAATTTTGTTGTCTGGTATCACTGTGTTTTTGCTGTTTTCATTTCTGGTATGCATCTTATTTATGTTTTATCAGCTGTCGTAAAGTCTTTCTTCTCAAGCATCTCTCTCGGTTTCCGCACTTTTAGTTAACATTCTATTCATTATTGGCTAATCAATTCTACATCAGTTTTAACTTATGATCATTTCAGATCAGGAGCTTCCAAACATAGTTCCTTAATTGTAGTCAACCACCTCATACTTCATATGAGGACATATTATGTTGATTTCATCTAGTGTGACTTGTGCCTTTCTGCAACTTTTCAGAGGAGGAGATCCTTTTCCCTTGATCATGCTTCTCAAGATAAAAGTAGTGATCTATGTTACCTGCAACCATACAACATGAATTTATAATATTAAACACAAGCATACATACCTCATTTTACCTTTAGGTCATCTAGGCTTCTTCCAACAGCTTCCTTGATTGAAAATATCTTCAACCTCTTGATTTGCTTCATTTCTTTTGTCATCATATCATCATCCCATGAATTCCACAAGTTGGAGTTCTTGATGAAACACTTGCTTCCTCTCTAGATTAGTGAACCCTCTGATGAGCATTCCATCAGAGAATCTTGAGGATCTTGCATATCCCCATCTGGCAGATGTTCCCTTTTTGACTTGATGTGTGATGCACCTTGTCCTGGATGACTTCATCCTTTCCTTCAATGTCCAATGAGGTTCCCAAGAGCTATATCCTTCATGTTTGACTGCCATGGATTTTGTTCCTTTTGTCCTTCATGATTCCCATGGTGATGTTACGAGCTCTTGTTTTTAATGCCACGATGCATTTTATTATTTATCATGGTCATATCTATAACAAAAGATTTAAGAGCTTATGATAAGACCCTTTTGTGAGGGATATCTCACTCATAGTAGAGCTCTGTTACTCCCTCTTTCCTTGGCCCTCTTCTTTAGCTTCCTCCATCTTTCCGGTGATATGACCTTTCTTTCCATAACATTCAATCTTAGCTATACTGTTCTGTCTTGTTTGAGGACCAAACTTCCCTTTCCTTTTTGAGTCCTTTAACTTTCAACACTTTGCCCTCAACTTGTCTTTTTCTATGTAGTATAGAGACCACAAGTTGTCGAATGAGGTAACTTTAGTGCATTTAAGAACAATGATGATTATCTTCTTATCATCTCTAGATCTCCCAATTGAGATCTTATAAAGATATCCCTTCATTCTTTGATACCTTCAATATTGTGTAGATCAGGTCCAAGTATACGACCTTTTTTATTGCATTTTCAGAGAATATATCTTCTAGCATTTCGTATGTCTCTTTGATGTGTCCTCTGCTACA
The DNA here is from genome assembly GCA_000404065.3 of Pinus taeda. Classification (NCBI taxonomy): domain Eukaryota; kingdom Viridiplantae; phylum Streptophyta; class Pinopsida; order Pinales; family Pinaceae; genus Pinus; species Pinus taeda. Next base: position 124,810 of record APFE031332292.1, read on the forward strand.
TAGGGATGAGAGGACCTTTGACTGATTTCATAAGAATCTTATGAGTCCCTTGATCCTTTTCCATGCATTCAAACAATGCTTGACCTTCAGAGAATTTTCCATAGATATCAATGACTTCTCTTTCGGGACTATATCTATCCTCCTTTCTTATGCAAGGAATTTCGATGACCAAACCAATTTATAGATCTCTTTGCAAACACGAAGTCATTTAACCAAACTTGACTATAGAATGAAAGATACTTACTTGACAAGTGAAGATGAACTCTTCTACTTGATCACTTTGATGATGGTTGAAGAAGGTGTATTAGAGCTTCCTCTTGGATGATCTTCTTTTAAATGAAAAAGCCTTTCTCCAATAGAAAAAGTTACTCCTTTTGATGAGGATGATTTGTTGCTTCCTTGGAAGATCTTCTTCTAGGGCAAGGAGATGATCCTTGCTTGTTTTATAACCTTGAAGATGATGACAATGCCTTCTTGCCTTCAATATGCTTCACCTTCTTTTGTAGTGTAGATCATAACTGCTTCTAGGGTTTCGACTTTCTCCAAGATGATGTGATCTTCGTTTTTAAGGTCCTTCGAGCTACCTTAATTTGTAGAAAACTTGATGAGGGTATTGGTGGCCTTTTGATGATGACTACGGAAACAAAATCTCTTGCTGTTGTAGACTGCTTCTTCGATCTGGGGTTTGATCTAGGGTTTGATCAAAATCAGGGTTTGATTCTTCAATGTAGATCTTGATCCTTTTCTTTGATAACCTTCAACTTGCTTTGATGCCCTTCTTGAAACTTGATCCTTCAATGTCTCTTTGCTACCCTTCCTTTGACTTCAACACCTTAGCTCTAAAACCATGTTGAAGAATCTAGGGCAAATAGGTTAATAAGATTATTCTCACGATCATAACTATTTGTGAGGTACTTTTTACTTTTTCTTATTAGCACAATCTTCTCTTGTTATTATTAGAGTGTATTTTCTTACTTCATCAAATAGTTACCAAAACAAAAGAGACAAGAACATAAGATGATGACTTTTTGCTAGGGCCAAAAACTCTCACTCTTTGAGAGGAAAACCCGCTCAAATTATTCTTATAGAGATTCCAATTGACGAATACCAAGACCAAGACCCTTGACCTAATAGCCACTCCAAGATCAAGACACACGTTCCCTTGATAGTCCTCTTTGAGATCTTCATCATTGTCTGGATACTGAGATCTGCCTTGACACTGAGATCCTTCATTCTTGACATCGAGATCTTCATTGCTGACTTGACACCGAGATCTTCAGTGCTGCACCACTGAGATCATTACTGCTGCACCATTGCTGCTCCTTGATTCATCGAGATCATGACCTTGTAAGTATGTCTCCATTAAGATCATGACTGTATCTATACCGAGATCATGATTACATCTATGTCGAGATCATGACTGCATTTAGAATGTATGCCGAGACAGAGTGTGTTACTATGGGATCACTGAGATCCTATTCATCACAAATATGTCGAGACTATGTGTGCTATACTGAGATCCTCCTCATCACAAATATGTTGAGACTTATCTCTGTGGTACCTATCCAAAAGACACAGAGATGCTTTTCCGAATCCTGTGAGATTTGCGAAGTATAGTTATTGTAATTACCTATTGGAATTACCCATCGAAGTTGCAGAGGTATCTGAGATTGTGTACTGTGGACAGGCCTCTGTAGTGACATCCACAATCCTTCCTGTCACTGCCCTCCGAAACATGAGATGAATCCGAGTTCTACACTCCACTTTTGCGAAGACCTTAGCTGGGTAATTATAGTAGTTCGACCCACATATCAAGCCGACATGACAATGCCAAGAGATGTGTCTATTGATGCAAGTTGAAATGATCTATTTAATTAATCTTGCAGGCCGACTTCAAGAGGAGATTCGTGCTTGTCTTTTGGAGGGTTATTTAGACATATTTATATACATTGACTCATGCTCAAGAAGAGCTTCTTCATACATGACATTGACTCTTTGAATTAATAATAAACTCTAATGATCTCAATGGGAGCCACTAACAAATAAACCTCTTGCTCATAAAACCCATGCATCAAGGCATACAAAAATAATTTTATTCCTTTTATTTCATAAGAATCATGACTTCTGCAAACGATGGAATGATAACTTTCTAAAATAACCTCTTTTGCATTGATTAAAGATGGATTATAACTAATATCATTGCAAGCAATGAAGTCAATATGTATAATTATTATTACATGTTTTCACTATGGGATCAAGATTTGAATATCTTTATAAAATCAATGAAAGACCTATCAATGCATTGATTCAGATAAGTAATGATCAATATAAATTGTGGCACCGAAAGTTCACTCATCTTCACCATAAAACATCATGTGAGAAAGATGGTTTCTAAAATGCCCGAGATTAGAGTGGATTACGATGGAGTTTTCCAAGTGGTGTTCAACAAGATGCATTTCTTTTTCCGATGAGATAGAGATCAGATTAAGAGGGAGCTAATAACTTCCTTCAATTCCCATCAAAAAATAAGTATTTTCAAGTCTTATGTTGTTTCTTTGTGTCACTGCTCTTGTTTAGATTTATCTTTATAGATCATTGGTTATTCCTCCTGCATGAGTATTTGAATGATTCTTTCACTAACTTTTTGATGAGGATGCGATCAAGAAAAACATAGCTCGAAGATCATCAGGGTGCAAAATAGTGCAGTAAGAGTAAAATCCAAGAGGAAGCTGGTGCAAGGATAATGAAGGAGGCACTCTCACATCTAGAAGAGAAAGAAAGACCTACTTCATCACCATGTATACTTTCATTATGTTTATTTACTTTGATACTATTGCTCTTGCTCTTGTTCTGGGATCAACAAGTACATTTGATGAATGTTAGGACAAAGTCCTTTGTATCGAGATTGAGGAAGATGTCGAGCCATCCCACGACTTGAGTGGACATGAAGTGGAAAAGAGCTCAAGACTTTTGCAAGGAAGCAGGAATCAAGAAAGTGACCACCATACGATATAACTGAGAACAAAATGGGCACTTAAGGATCTGAAACATAAAAACTATGGCTGAAGCAAGAAAACTGATAGCTTGTAGGCTTGAATGTAAAAATACACGCAGATATTTAAAATAATA
>APFE031332292.1:136911-181746 GCA_000404065.3 Pinus taeda
ATTACCCCATTCATCGTTTCTCCCACCAGGGTCCACATAGGGTTAGCTTGCCCGTTCCCCTCACCCACACCTTGGGTTGGGACTGGAATGATGCTTGGAGGTTGATGCAACTAAAAAATAAAGATAAAAGCATATTTGGCCACATTCAACAGGAGAATGTACCACAAAATGCAAATTATGGCTGGGACAAACACATTTAGCACGTGGGCAAAAGCTAATAGATGAGTTCTACCCCATCATCATGGCCATCACCCTGGTTCCTACAGGTTCTATGAGCCTCCATTATCACATAGGAACCCATGATCGTCCCAATCCCTGGTGGGCAATGAACCATCCTACCTTTAAAAGGGGATATTCACTGCTATATCTTATGCATCATGCTCTTACCCCTTGAGCCCCGAGCAGTTAATCAAAGAAAATCATAAAAAGGCAAAAGGCATATAAAGAAGGGTGGAAAAATCAAGGCAGAGGCACCTCATATGCAACAATTGGTCCCTCCTATACATTAGAAACCAAGTATGTGGTCCAGGGTTGCCCCTTCTCATCCCTTACTTCATTCACCTATCTGTCACAACCCACCACCTTTTGAAGGATGTACCTTGAACATATTATCCCCTTTAGAAGTAGAAACCACCTAATAGGATACCTGGTTAACCCCATTGGGAGTTTCAGAGACATTGGCACATCCCGAAGCCCGTTATGGAAGGGCAGACCATTATGAAGTCCCCACCTGTAGTGCATGGTTGGTAAGCTCATTTACTCGATTTTTCTAATGACTTGTTGTACTGGAAGGCTAGGGGACGCACTCTTATGCAAGATTGCAGATGGTCTTCATCTTGGGTTTGGTCTCCCTATATGGGGTCCTAATCCTCTAGAGGGCTACATTGGCACATGTAGGGTGTGTGTTGAGAGCCATGGGCCTCCACGGTAATAGACAATACTCCATGGATCCTCGAGGATGATCAGAGATGCTCGAGATATTCCCATTGGATGAGGATGATGCACCTGAACCATTGCCCAGTCGACCCCACATATGTACGATGCGCTTGACAGCTGTCAGCCCAAGACTTGTAGGATGATGTGGCATCCCCTACACCATCATTAAAGCCCTTGCAGACAATCTATAGGCATCCTCGACTCATTTGGAGACCCATGAGGTTATTATTGTGCCCCCACACCGATTGGGAGCACCACTGATTTATTGTTTGGAGAACAAGGGGCCAATCTCTTGTCCATCACTTTTGAGAGTCCTACTCTTTATTATGGCACCCATGGACCTCATTAGGCCTCTTAGAGGGCTCGACGACTTGCATAGATTATTATTTGACCTCTTGAGAGGCTTATTCTTTCATTTATGAGCTAGTTTGGTGGGCTTGTCACCAAAAGTTGAATTATTAGAACATTATTTTATTTTTGGGGCTTATGTAGGTCGAGGAGGCTAATTCAAACTCTTAATTAGTGTATAAATACAAGTGAGATGATTTCATTTGCTCATCATCACTTTGGATTGGATCTTTTCTCTCTCTTGAGAATTTCACACTTTTTCTAGAGGATGAATTGGAGCTTTAGGGATGAATTTTGATCTAGGGATATTGGTCTATCTTATCTTGGAGCGGCTTTTTGTTACAGTTCGACAGAAGGGTGCGTTTCGACAGAAGGGTGCGTCTAGAATTAGTCATTGAAATGGATGATACCATTTTTCACACCATCCAATGGATGGCGGAATTGGGAAAAGGATAGAGAAATCGAGAAGGCCGATCTCCTGTAGCATACGATCTATTATATATGTCATTATGCAATCGAGATCTCGAACTGATTTGGTTCTTTCGACCAGTATTCCGTCATGAATGAGATATATTATATATGTCATTATGTTATCAGTTAATTCATTCCGAATTCACTGATAAGGAGAGGGTGCTATAGCATGATCCCCGGGAGAGAGTGCGTTTCATCATTTCAATGAATGAGACCTTCCCCTCTTTTGTCGAGAAAGCGACTCCTTTGTGTTCTCACAGAAATGCTCAGGTTCGAACTGAGCCTCCTACAAGTGGTAAACAGAACGAACAAAAGGTGACTACACCTGAAAGAGATACATGAGTTACCCTAGCTGGTGGGCAGACCAACCACGTCTATGTCTACCCAGCCAGGCGCCTATCCCTCGGTTATCCCCCACCCTCCGCTCATGCGTCATCATTCAAAGGTGTCACAATATCGAACTTGTCATAGGGTCGAACTAGGTTCCATCTGGCACTTCAAAGTTGAGCTGAAGTGTTCACCAAGGACAACCACAATTTATTTAGTGGACGGCCCAGGCGAGGCGTTGATGGGGTATGGGAAGGGAAGGAATAAGGGAAGGGGAAAGGATAAGATTGTTGTTGTTTTCGAGCCCAAGGTAGAGAGGGAAAAGGATAAGAGAAGAGTGTGCCTACAGCTTCCCTTGCCGGCTAGAAAAACGTGAAAAAAGACTTTAGCTCAAGTATTCAAAAATTCAAACATCGGTCTCATTTTGTTCTTCTTCATCCGCACTGGAAATACAATAAATTGCTACCAACCGTTGCCCTCGAGAGGGAGCCTGAGCTCGGCTCCTCTTCGGAAATAGATTAATTTCCAAAAGCGGTTCCGTTAGAAGGTAAGGGGTATCATCCTATTCATTTACCAGAATAAGTGGCACCGGAAGATTATCCAAGACCAAACTCCACTGATGTTGATATTCTTTGTTGGCCAAGCACCAAGTCTCGATATAGAACATCATGCTATCCGCTCCCATGAACCAGAGGTCCTTTCCAACGAAAGCACCTAGGCCAGTATTCCAGTTAACAATCATCGGAAAACACCGTAAAACCCCTTGCAACCAGAATGAGAAGGAATCCTCTTGCGAGGAAGGGGAACCATAAATTATCAAGAGCCGAGGTGCCTGTGCCTGGGAAGATGTTACATAATGATAGGCCAACCACTTAAGGAGGTCAAACTGTGGAGGAGAGAGCTCTCCGTGGGAATAGGGTTCACAGTTCATCTCTTTAGGTTTCGCCCACCTTTCCAGAACGCGCTCTACCCGTTTGAGAGTCTCCTCTTCCATGTCGTTTTTCATATTCTGGAGAAGCGAGGCGTCATTCGCCCCAACAGTGGCTAAGTTTTGGATCAAAAATTGACTCAAAAGTTCCCGGTCAAAATTTGTATCATGAGTCATTGGTAGTTTGCTGAGTGAACTTTCTGGAGATCTACACTTGGACAACCAATAGCAAAAGAACAAGTAGAAGAAGGGGGTCGTGTAAACACACCACCTATATACTGGAAACAGAAGGGAAGCAGAGCATGTGAGACAAAACCTAACCCTTGGGCTATACCTACAATAACAGCGGATCACACATCATGACTTACATACCAACAATCAACCTGACCCATGGGATAGTGCACTCAATCAACCTTCACAACCAAGCAGTGCATCATACAATAATTCAAAGTGGGCTCCCACTGAGACTCCCCATAACGCACTACTCCTTGCTACGTCCTAGCATCACATCCTATCGTACGCACATCGTTACCAGGTGTAACAACAACAGAACTGTCATCCAGCCTTTCCCGTTGGTCGAGTAGCTCCCCTTTCAATCTCTCCTAGTGGGTCGAGATTTCAAGGCCTGATACCGCTACCACTTGATCCAACCAGTGAATGCTAGGGTACCATCCCTTATCTAGCTACCATCCCGTAGCTAAGGATTGCTTGCCCAGCGTTAGAGTACTGCTTGTGTGAGAGTAATGCCACCTTCCGAACGAACTCTAATAAATACACCCTCTTGTTGGGGTCTTGAGCAACCGTCCCTTATCTAGCTACCGCCCAGCTCATAGTTACGGCAAGTTAGTTCGGTACCTACTTGTTGGGTCATTTCTACCCAATTCCTGTAACCCCCACTAAAGACGACTCTAGATACTAACCTTATCGGGCTAACTTAAGGCGAGCTCAGTTCAAGTGATTGGCCACTTCCCGTTGCCATACCTTGGATGGAAGTCCCATTGCCTTACCCAGACCCTCTCTAACTTAAGTCTTTATAAGTCAATGTAGAGAAGCCCGACTATTGGGGAGCGACCATCCCCTCTCACTACACCCGGTAACACCAAAGAGTCATTACTCCCCGTGGAGAGGCTCGGCTATTGGGTTCAAAATTTCCGGGGAAGCTTGGCTGAGGTAAAACCACGGCCAGGCCAATTCATCCTACAGTGAGGTGACCTAAGAAGGAGATGAATAGTCTTGTTTTGGTTCTGAACAAGACCTAACTTTGGGTTACTGTATTAATAACCTCTATCAGTCAAGCAGGCGTGGGTATAACAGGACTCAAACCTGCAACCATTAGGTTAAAAGCCCAATACTCTACCCAACTGAGCTATACACCCTCGCTCAAGGGGGGTAGTTTTTTTGAGTCCCAGTGCATCCCTGTGGGGATGGGGTGTGCCTTGACAGGTGGTGGTATCCCTTTTGGGGGTTGCGGTGGAATCCCCTAAAGGTTCAAGTTTGGTGGGAGTACTTGTTGCATCCCATACTTTTTGGGGTGGGTTGTTGCATCCCAACCTTTTGGGTCTTTGTATCTAGCTAGCATCCCGTATATTAAGTGATTAATCCTCGTTTTGGGTTATGGGAAAGATCTCCTCTTGGCCATTGAAGAAGGGAAGTGTAGTCAAAGATCATTCGGTGAGCATTGGCTTATTATCTTGTTCTGGTGGGGAGCGAAGCGTAATCAGAGATCATTTGGTGAGCATTGGCTTATTATCTTGTTCTGGTGGGGTGGGGGCATTGGCTTATTGTCTTGTTCTGGTGGGGTGGGGCATTGTCTTTTTTTCTGGTGGGGGCTTTGGCTTATTGTCTTGTTCTGGTGGGGGCATTGGCTTATTGTCTTGTTCTGGTGGGGGCATTGGCTTATTGTCTTGTTCTGGTGGGGGCATTTTTTTTGGCATTGGCTGTTTTATGTGGGCAATTTTTTTGTTGTTGTTGTTGTTTGTTATTATTATTATTTTATTTTATATATTGGAGCTCCTCTCTTGTCAATTGTGGATGGTTGGATATATTCTGTTACATGTAAGTACATGCTTTTAATGTTATTCTTGTTTTACTTTGTCATATACATTGGACTAAGATTTTCACTATTTTTAGGGCTAATTTCTGTATGCATTTACTGTGTTAAATTGTGGAATTTTGTCTCTATTATAGCATCTCTCAATGTATGGGCCATGTAATGTGAACAAACTCTCCTACTAGTAATTCTAACAACGAATTGACCTTGATAAGCCATCTCCTTTGCACATCGAAGTATAAAAGCTCTAAGATTGCTTCCCTTTGACCTAGAAGGCTAGCGAAGTAGTCTTGAGGCCTCCTTGACCAAAAACCAAAGGTCTTCACTAATATTCATCATAGACTCCATTCTCCCAAGACTAAGGCACTAATCTACGAAGAGGTGGTCACCTAAATACCTTTTCATCTTCTCCTAAGCCTAGCCAAATTGGGTCATCTAGAGCATCATTTTCCCGATGAACTAGCCCTCCAGAAAGTTCTATCTCCTAGGTACTCCTGTGCTGGTGTTTCCTCAAGACCTCCCCCAAATTTGAGGCCATTCCAATGGTGGAGTTGAGACAAAAGCCAAGCCCTAGCTCCGGGATCAAACTTTGCCCTAGCATCCCTAAGGCTAGTGCCTCATAGGATCAATTCAACACCTTTAAGTGGAAATTCTTTCTTTGATCCTTTCCCTTACCTTGTCTATGGTAAGAACATCATTGGTTTCCATACTCTTCTCCCTACCCTACACTGGGTCCACTTGGGCCTGTGTGCTCCCATTCCTTTGAAAAGACAATTCTTCAAGAACCATTCGGGATACCAATTTCAATAAGGATTTTAGGGATTGGGAAACTCCTTCATAAGTCATATCCCATAAACCTAACCCTCATCCTCCCTTCCTTTCCCTAGAAGACATTGTACCCCTCTTAGCAAGCAAGCAAGCTCCATCCTTCAAGCTTTTCTGGGAAAGGGATCTTTTGGGTCACTCATATCCATCCATTGATTTATCCTTCATCGGTGACTCCATAATATATCGGGTCTCGTTCCATTGGTGAAAGTCTGTAAATAAAAAGGAACCTTAGTTGAGGTGACAGTGGGCTAAGTCTCCATTTGTTGCCCTTGGTCTAGCATTTGCCCTTTAGGTCCCCTGCTAGTCTGAGCGGTAACAAGGAGAACACTACCAAAGATCTTAGTCTGAAAATGTATGAAATATAGATCTTCTTGGCTACAATATGTTGGTGCTTGTACAAATTTGAGGTTGGTGCCCCTCTATGTACTAGAGATAGGTGGCAATGACATGACAGAAAAATAGTGGCCCAATGATAAGAAGACACATAGTAGACATGTGGTGATGACATGGCAAGTATGATGATGTGTTGCCTCAGTAGCGTGGCATGTGGTAGGTATTTTTGACCTTTTGAGTGGTCATGTTGGTCGAATCTGAGTGACACATGACACCACTTCGAGACTGCCATGTGGCGATGATGGCGTTAGCAAATGACATGGCAAAGCTTTGGGATTCGCTCCATGATTTCTTGTTTGTAAGTTTTCCTTAGTGTAAAGTGCATCTAGGCATTTGGGCGTCTAGGCATTCTCCACAAGCGCAAGAGCACAAAACACCCAGATCTCGAATTATGAGGCTAAGCACCTTTTGAGTGAGAACAAGGTTGAGGTCTTAGTCATATGTGTTAAGAGATGAAGTTAAAGGGTGCGACATAATTAAATGTGGTGGTCTGAGTAGCAAATTCAGTTAATGGCAGTTAAAGGGAAAAACTGAGATTCGGGTTGCGATTACCAAGTCCATGGTAATTCAGGCACATTGAATATAAACGACAGAGTGTTGGATCGAATTTGTTTTTGTTGGGTCAAATACAATTCAAAGGCCGAGACAAAGCGCAAATTTAGCTCTCAGAAATTAACGAGAGAACAGTGCGAGTGAAAGTAATGCAGTAGATGAAGCAGATTGCATTCGTTATGGGAAGTTCCTCCTTGAGCTATGCAACGATTACTGAAGTTGCTCCTCGAGCTATGAGAGTATTACGGAAGTTCTTCTTCGAGCAGTGTGTGAATTAATGAAGCCTATGTTTCTAGCTATGTGCGACTAATTGAAGCAAAAGCTGCTGAGCTGAGTGGAGTGTGTAGTAGTGTGAGGTGAATTGTAGTTGATGCAACTATGTTGAGTGTAATAGAGAGATGAACTGGGGTGCCGCATAAATGTGTGATGAAGTGAAACTGAAGCTGTTGTGCTGTGTGTGAGTGAAAGGGATCAATTGGAGAAAGGAGCATGCTATTGAAGATAGAGAGGTATTGGACTGATTAGGAATAGGAGAACATTGTCAGATATCTCAGTCTGAAAATGTTTGAAATATAGATTTTCTTGGCTACAACAGGTTGGTGCTTGTATAGATCTGAGGTTGGTTCCTCTAGCAAGTTGTTGCTTACTAGTCTGAGGGGATTGGGGCCTCTTGTGAGTTGGTGCTCATAAATCTTGATGGAATCCGAAGTAGTGGCTTAGATTTACATCATAATAAAAACAAGCTTTTGTGGTTTTTCTCCCGGAAGGGTTTCCATGTTAAATCTCTGTGTACATATGTCATGCGAATGGCACATTGTTCTTTGTTAATTGCAAATTGGTTGTATAATTGTTTAAATAAGGGTACAATTTGTAGAATACCGATCCAACTCCCCTCTCAATGTTCCTTGATTCCCAACAATTGGTATCAAAGCATGTTCCTTTGGGAGCAATTTTACCACGTAAAGGTAGATCTACAGGGAATTGTGGCAAGTCAGGATGCTTTCCCAAGCAGAGCACCAATCTTTGATGGAACAAATTATGTGTTATGCAAAGTTAGAATGGAAGCCTACCTCATGTCTCTTGGTGTTTATGTATGGGGTTCTATAGAAGTTGGATACACAGTTCCAACAACTCTTCCAACAAATCCAGATGAAAGAAGAGCTTATACAAATAATGCAAAGGCTAGGAATGCAATTCTATTTGGTCTTAACCAATCTGAGCTAGTCAAGGTGATGCACTACAAATTTGCTATGGAAGTCTGGGACAAACTCAAGAACAACTATGAAGGAGATGAGAAGGTAAAACAAGCTAAACTTTAGACCTATAGAATGAGATTTGAAAGTTTAAAGATGAATGAGGTTGAGAGCATTGCTGAATAATTTCTTCGAGTTGATGAGGTGGCTAATATGATTAGAGGACTTGATGAGAAACTTGAAAATGAATTAGTTGTCCAAAAAGTATTAGGATCTCTTCCAATGAGATTCAATGCTAAGATCTTTTCTATAGAAGAGATGCAAGAGTTGAAAGCTCTCACAATGGGGTAACCTCATGGAACTCTCACTGTTTATGAGATGAGGATTGGAAAAGAGAAGTCAGAGCCAAAGGAGGCAACGTTCAAAGCCTCAAAGAAGTCTAAAGAATATCAAGGTTGCTTGAACTACAAATTAGATCAAGAGATGGCTCAATTTGTAAGCAAGTGAAAGCAAGGTTCATGCAAGTATAAAGGTAAGCTTCCCTTTAAATGCTTCGACTGTGGAAGAGTTGGTCATTTTGCCTCGAAATGCCCCATACTAAAGGTGAAAAGCAGGAGAAAGAGAGAACAAATCAACATAGATAAATCTCAGAAATATCATAAGAGAAAGACCCAAAGGAAGTAGAGCTTCTACTCTAAAGAAGACAACAATTCATTTGAAGCCAACGGTGAAGAATCATCTGAAGGAGAGCATGATGAATGCCTACTTACGGCATTGGACTCTAAATTGAACTTTAAGGAAGGATCAGACACTGAAGAAGAAGTTGAAGGTGTGGTGGATCTTGAAGTAGAGCTTATCAATGCCCTAGATGAACTAAAAATGACTAGAAAGAAGAACATACAGCTGAACAACTACTGAGAGCAAAAGGTGGTACGTATCACTCTGATAATGGAGATTTTAATCTTCAGAAAGTAAAATTAAAAGACGCTGTTAATCTTAAAGACATTCTAGTACAACATTTAAAAGAAAAACAAAAGAATCATGATAAATTAGAAGATGAAAATGAGACTCTAAAGAAAGAATTGTCCAAGAAGCAAGAAAAGGTAGGTCCAAATGCATATGAAGAAGACATTATATCTCTGAAAACTTAGCTGGAAGAGGCAAGAAGAAAAGAGGAGTTGCTTATGAACCAGGTGGCAGAATGGGAAAAATAATTGCCATAAGCTAGAAGCAGAAGTTGTATCTCTGAGAATGGATAGGGAGAAATCCAAGGCCAAGATGGATTTGAATCTCAAATGTGCTAAAGGGTCAGAGGCCTTGAATGACATTCCCAATTTTCAAAGATCACCTGCAACTAAAATAGGTCTGGGATACAAAGATCCATAACAGACCTCAAAAGGTGAGTCCTGCACCAAGTCCCTAGGAAACAAAGGTCATCAAATCTATGCAGAAACACTCAAAGGGAAGGTTAGCATAGACGATAGAAAATTGATCAAAGAAGCAACCAGAAAGGTGCTAATCCTGTGAAGACTGCAAATACTCCTCAACAAAGACTTGTGGACTAGCAAGCAAGATAGCTGAGTTTCAATAGATCTATCCATTCATAGTGAATGCACTATTTCATGTACCCAAAGTTATTTTATGGTAATTGCTATGCTTGTCATAACTTTGGACATAAGGCTGTTAATTATAGAGCTAATACAGTTGAAAGAGATGAAAATGTTAGATCTAACTTCTGTCCAAATTCTAGATCTAGAATTTTTGTTGTTGGAAGGAGAAATTCATTCTCCCCTCTCGTGAATGAGATTGAATGTTTCAATTGTAACAACTTTGGTTGCAAGGCCAGCGAATGCTAAAGTAAATTGTTTAATCCTCCTGGACAACAAACTTATGAACAATCAACACCTTAAAGGAATATGAAAAAATGGGAGCAAAAGACAGAGAGGACTGGAGAATGTGGACTTGTCCTATATGCACATGACCAAGAAGAAAATGGTATGTTGACACAGTGGGTGTTCTAAAAAGATGATTGGAGACAAAAGTGAACTCCTATTGTTGAGAGAAGATAAGAAAGGCAGTGTCACATTTGGAAATAATGCTCTAGCCAAAATAAAATGAAAATGAACAGTCAACTTGGATGAGAAGTGTTGAAAAGTGTAACTAGGTTTGGTTTTCATAATGACATATGTAATTATGATTTTATGTAATTGATCTAAAGAAGAAAATAAAATTATTTGTAATGCTTGACTCATGGGTTTCATGATCAAGGAATTTTATTTTAGTTATGGCTCCCATCAAGTCATACAGTCTAGGTAGTCATTGTCATGTATTAAAGACATGTTACACATTATAAGAAGTTATTTTGATTATGTCAATTACCCTCCAACCCTCCAAGACCTTGTCAACTTCAAGTCGACCTAAGGAGGATTCTAGAAAAGGGATGTCGGCCTAGGCACCTTTTCAAGTCGGCTTATTCTTGATGGACAAACTACTATATATAGGGCAACTCGACCTCACCTAGAAGAGCATTTGGTGAAGCATCTAAGTCAAGGAAAGGAGTGCAAGTATCACATAAGAAGAGTCTCTCTACAAGTGAAGAAGGAAGATCTAAAAGCCGAGTTAGTTTGGGTCTATTTTTGGGCTAATATCTGTCACACATGCGAAGAGGAGTGGTATCATCTGCTACAGGAAAAGTCAAGATTGTAACAATCATATTAGGAGGCCGAAATGAGTAAGAGGGCAAGTGAAAAAGGCAGGCCAAGTTGAAGTAGAAGAAGTCTCCATCCAAAGAGAAGGGAAGAAGGGTATGAAATTGTTGGTAACACTTCCCACAAGCTGTATCTAGGGTTTCTAAGGAGGCCAAAAAGTTGTAGACCTAATCCTAGAGGCCGAAATCTGAAGGGTAGCCGAAATTCAAAGAAAAGAAAGCAATTTGACTAAGTGATGACTTAGGCAAGAAGAAGAAGCAGCAGAGAAGTGTCTTGTGACTTGGTCTTGGAGAGGTTGTGTCAAGGGTCTAGGTCTTGGAATTCGTCAATTGAAGTCTCTAAGATTCTGTTGATAACATCTGTAAATCCATGTTGTCTTCTTGCTTCTTCCATTCATAAAAGGAAATCCATGAATCTGTATAATCCATATATTCCTTCCATCTTAATGAAAGATTTGTTTTTTCTGCTAGGGATGTAGTCAAATTGAATTCCTTGGCATCTGGATGAGTAAATAAATCCCAATTTATCATTCTTTTCATCCAGTGTGAATTTACTTTATACTTAGAACAACCTTCCATGAGAGAGAAGAACTTAAACATCTCAGGTTTAGATGGCCTTTTGCGGTCACTTGGGACAGGGTTCTGAAATTAGCCTGATGGGATGAGATGGTCCATTTGTTCCAAATACCCTAATCCATATCTAGGCATACCCGATAGCCTCATTTTGCGAAATATTTCTGTTAGCCTTGGATCTTCATTTTCGAGGGATGGAAGTTCATGTATCATCATGAAAGTATCATGTGGAAATGAGATGTCACTGCATTTTGGATTTGGACAAGAATTGTTTAACAGAGCAGATGGATCTTCTCCTGTCCTGGGATTATGATTTCTATGGGAGATAATATGTACAAGAGACTTTATATTTACTAATATCTGACAAGCAGGACACTTGATTACTAAATTTGAAAAATTTAAAATTTGTGTAAGCTCAAATAACTCAATGTGGGAACAGTCTGTACAGGTGGATAGATGATGTGACACAGATGCTTTAGAAGGAATAGGACGATAAGCTTTATATTCTTGGAATTCTTTTTCAATTTTTTGAGTTGGGATGGTGGATCTCCTTGGAAATGACATAATAGCAGAGGAGGGATTATCTTGAATTTGTGCAGAGGTGATGTTCTGTATTTTTGGAGATCTGGGCATGTCTACTACCCAACTTTCTGGAAAACTTAATTCTTCCCATTTTATGACCTGGTGTTCAATCTTTTGATTTTGAGCATCTGTAATGACTACAACACTTTGAATCTTGGCTAGGAGAATGTAACACGTCAGGATATAGGGTATTTGTATGCTGAAAACAACCCCTTGTATGGATTGAAATATTTGTTCTCTTTTTCTTCATATCAAGTCCAGAGGTTTTGATTTGTAGTTGCAGAATGTCTTTAATACATTCATCAAAGACATAGACCAAGAAATTTGGATAACAATCAAACCATACTGGCCCATTGGATAGAGAAGCAACAATCCCACCAAGCAGGGAGTCAGTGTACTTGTTATGAGTGAGGTCTTTTATAGTTGCTAAGACGAATGTGTTTAATCCTTTGTGAGTTAAAGCAAAGATCCTGACTCTTATACAACCAAGATGGACATATCAAGTATTATGTTTGTGGGCTTCCCGTTGAAGTTCTTTGGGATCTAACAGAGGAATGGTTTGGATGGCTTCTGTGTTTTCCTGAATTTGACTAACACATTCTTTAATAGAGACTCTTGTTACAACTTTGAGATGAAATACAGAGAGATCAGAGTATACTTCTGAGGGGTTGATATTAGGAAGCTTCCAGCATGATGAAGGTTGGCTTTCTACAATCTCTAGCTCGACTGAATTTATTATAGATGACGATGCATTATGAAACAAACTTTGCATATCAAGATTTTTTGTTTTTTTGTTCATTCTCTTGACCTTCACAAAAAGAAATAGATTTGCGTCCAGCTTCCATTTTTAACTGAGAAGAAGTTATAAAATTACTTGAAGAACCAGAAGTTACTGGCTCTGATACCAATTTGTCACAGAGGCTTCCTCTGACGGAGAATGAAGCTTGCAGATGAAAAATGTTTCTGGGTTGAGCTACACAAACTCTTACACGAACCTTCAAACAGATCCAATGCAAACACGCTCTTTCAACGACCTCTTGCCTATACAAGCAAACTGCACTCGAGGATCCTAAGTGAACCTCAAATGAACCTCAAACGAACTTCACTCAATCACAGAAAGTTTATGCATAGAGATATAGGACGGAATGGAACTTCTTCTTTTTATTAAAGAAACTGGATATTACAAATAGATCCAAAGATCAATAAGACACAAAACTATCTCAGGCCAAACCAGAGATTGACTGCAAAGGCATTTACCAGTTATACTAGCTCATTATAAGCTAGGAACCAAAGGCTTCATGCCTTGTTGCAGACTCTGTCTATGAACCAGAGTAGTCTAAACCAAATGACTCTTCACTTATGAAAGTTCGGCCACTTTAGGTTCTCACCAGGCTCACAAGTCCTAATGCGCAGACTTCTCAAACTTTCGACTCCTAGACTCTTACACACTGAGCTCTCTCAATCTCTCTCAAACTCTCGATGTCCCAAATGGTTCTCTTCCCCCTCATTTATAAGAAGTGGGGGGGGGGGTTGGGGGCGACAAAAGGAATCCTATGGTACTACTGATACTGACTAGTGTTATTTCCGTAGATGCTTTGAGATATGGGTCAAACCGCACCAATCGTCGGAGAAGTGCTCCGAGTCTCAAAGAATTGTCTGGTAAAGTCTTATAATAATGACTTTTTGGGACAAGGAATCATCTTAAAAGTATAACGTATACAAAGAGGAGATGTAAGGCCTCCATCGATACCTTTACTTACATAGTGGAGATATTATCGGAATCCCACGCTACCGGTCACACTCATTCTCAGGTGACCATACTTTTACATTATTCATGCTTTTATCGTGCAAAGTCCACGAGAAACGAATATATGTACATTAGTTATGTTCCCAACATATTTTTGCTAGGGAATCTTTGTTTGGAATATGTTCCACTAGTGTCCCATGCTTTAGAAAAGATGCGTCGAACTATCATGGGCTTCCCAAGTACTATTTGATGCTTTATTTTTGTTACGACTAACCATTGGTGATGTTTAGCCATAAAATCCAAAAGAATCCCATCATCTGTGAATCTGTTTAAATCTGCTACAATTCACAAGGCTAGTGAAAGCAGTCCATACATTCTTCGCATGCTTGTTTGTAATCTGATTGGAAATAAATGGGGTCCATAACAGTTTTGTTGAGGCCGAATCATGTCCACCATGCTTTTAACCAGTTAGGCTGATGTAGTAGCTGAGTGACAAATAGTGATCCAAATTTTAACAGAGTGTAATAGGTTATTAGGTACCATCTGGTTTGTCTTTGCAAAGTAGATTCCACCATAACTTTTTATATCCAGAGAAATCATATACAAAATCAGGAAAAATAAGTTCTGGATTGCGTTGAGGCCACATGAGTCTATGGAAATCTGGATCTCTAGCTCTATTTATCACATAATATTTGTGGAAAATATTAAATCTATTATTTTTCTCTCCCCAAATTATGGTCAGGTCTTTGAAATGAAGGTTTGAGGCATCTTTTGCCAGATTTGTGAGATGTCTAGAATGGTCAAAAACCATATCATGGATCCATTTGCTGGATTTTGGATAAACCTTTCCTTTTGGGACCAAATGTTGTAGGTCTCCATGAGGTTGGAGATTTTCGTCTAAGACTTGAGTGTTTCGAAGCTGCCAAGTTGGTTTCCAAGAATTTATATAATCTTCCCACTTCATAGAGTCTAGAATTTCTTTGAGAGTTTCATGACTAAGAACATGATCCCATTGAGTTACTATAACCATTAGATGGGCCTGTTTTTGGAGATTTTCTTTGCTGAGAAAATTAGGAATAGAATTTTTACCACACTCGATGTGTTCAATTTCAAAATCAAAGTTTGTGAAGAGAGTTTGCCATCATGAAAACTTTGACTCTCCTGGTTTCTTGATATCTTTGGTTAACACCTTTTTCATGGCTGAAGAAAATCTTTTGTTTATTAGGTGTATATCAAATTTATCAATGCAATTCCAAGCAACTTTTACTTCTTTCTCAATAGTTGAATAGTTTTTATCTACAGGATTCCACAAACTTTAGGCAAATTGGATAATTTGTTCTTGATCTTCTTTGATTTGCTTGAGGACTCCTTCCCATTCTATGTCACTGCCATCAATGTCAACATTTTTATAGAGACTTTCATCAGAGATGTACAAAATGGGAAGCATTTTTACCTTTTCTTAATTTTTTTAAAAACCACTGTATGTTCTGCAGTCCATGGTTCTGGATTCTTTTGAAGTCTTTGATTTAGCATCTTTCTATCTTGTGCACAATCTTTGTGGACATTGCAGACATAGATGAGACAACCCAAGAATCGTTGAAGTTGGGTTCTGTCTTTAATCTTTTTTGGGAATTTGTCTGCAAATGCTACTGCATGCTGCTGGAGAGAAATTTGGCCATTTTCTATAGTATGTCCAAAGAATTTGACCTTGGTCTGAAAAAGTTCCATCTTTTTCTTGCTCAAAACTAACCAGCTGCTTTTGACTATCTGCTTGAATTTATTTACATGCTTGAAGTGTTCATCTATTGATTTGGAAAATACTAAAACATCATCAATATATACAATTAGCCAATCAAAATATGGCCTGAATACCAAATCCATAACTTTTGGGAATTTGGAAGGAGCATGTTTGAGGCCGAATGGCATAACATTCCATTCATAATGTCCAGAGGGGACACTGAATGTTGTCTTGAACCGATCTTCTTTGATTGATACTTGCCAAAAACCCGATTTCATATCAAATTTCGAAAATATTTTTGCCCCTGCAATTTTTGATATAAGATTTCCCTTATGGGGGATTTGATAAGTATCATCAGCCAAAACATTATTTAATGGCCTATAATATATCACCAATCTAGGTACTCCTCTAATCTGTTCGGAAAGTTTATTTACATAGAAGCCATAACAATTCCAGGGACTGTTTGATTCTCTTATCAATTTTCTCTTTAAAAGGTCATGTATCTATTTTTGGCAGATCTTTCTATATTCTTCATTCACAGGGATGGCTCTACTTTTACAGGGTTTTCCTTTATAATCTGCCTTGTAGGGTAGTTCTACAAAGTATTGTTTCTTGTGCTAGAAAGCATTTGATTCTTCTGCACAACATTCTTTCTCTAACTGTCCCTTTAATCCTTCTATTTTTTTAATGACTGCATCTTGCTTCAATCCTTCTTCAATCTTTAGGTACGACTTTAGATCCTTGAGCTCTTCTAGACATTTTTCTGTTTGTCCTAATTCCTGCTTCGCTTGGACCATGGTTGAGATTCTTGGTGTTGATACAAAAGGCAATGTGATAGCTTGAAAATATCCTTATTGATCTGGAACATAAATAAAATATCCAGATATGCCATCATCTAGCCTTGTTGATCCATGGGGTTCTACAACTGCAAGGAATGGGTTTCCTAGGATGCAGTCTACTGGAATATACCCTACTGCAAATTTGATGTTTATGTAGCAATTTTCTAGGTAGAGGGTGGCTTTAGGGACTTCATATTGGAAGTTGTGTTCTTGTTTTCCCAATCCTACGACTTCTCTTTTTGCCTTAACCCAGTATTTTGTAGGAATTGAGTTTTTATTTAACACATTTAGGTCATCTCCCGTGTCTAACAAAGTCTTTAGAATAAAGACTTCCCCTTGTATTTTGAATTTGAGGATGACATGGTATGGTTGGTGCTGGATACCATGATTTTCATGTTGCTTAATCTTGAGAAATCATCTGTCTTGACCTCATAAATTTCCACATTGGTATTCTTTTTGAAAAGAGGTTGTTGTTCTGAAATATAATCTTCCTGCTTTTCTTTCCTCTTTTCTATTATGGAAACCTGAGTTCTAAGTTCACGAATCTCTTTCTTCAAAATTTTTATTTCATGGTTGACTTCATTTAATGTGAGTATTCTCTGCTTATCTTGCTGATGGTTTCTTTGGAATGATTTAGTGTTTTTCTCATACGAAGCATCGACAAAGAGGGCCTTTGTGATAGTACCTTTGCTTGAAGGAGTTGAAGTAGACCCTTGATTTTTTATCATAGTTTGTAGAAACGTATCCATCAACTTTTCTTTCATTTCTCCTTCAGGAAGCATCTTAATGCCTGCTAGGACTTTAGCGTCTTCATCATCTGAAATATGTGCCATGCATATTTTTAATTTCTGTTGTAAGGCAGATTCATCTTCAGTGCTATTTTCTGATTCTGACTCAGAGCTTTTGCAATGACATTCTTCTGAATCTGTACAGTCACAACAATAAGCAAGAAAAACTGCTTCATGATCATCTTCAGATTCTGTGTTGGAATTACTGAAACTAGAAGTTTCTGTAGAATCACAACAGTTTTGTCCCATAATATGTATTTCTTCTTTGATATGAATATTGGGACAATTTTTAGTTTTATGTAGTTTGGAACCACATTTATAGCACTGGATGTGGACTAAGGGTTTTCTTTCTTCTCTTTTTTGCCTATCTTGTTGGTATTTTCTAACATTTTCTTGGGACCTTTTCCCTCTGTGTAGTTTTGATTCTCCCCCTTGTGGACAATTATTTGAAGTATGTCCTTTTTTGCCACATAATCAACAGGTGAGCCTGTTCCAGGGTTTTTGTTTGTGAGTCTTAAGATGAATATATTGAGGACCATAATAGTGGGAATTTGGAATTCTTTTGTAGTAGCCTTTTGCTTTCCTTATTCTTTGGGGTTTTGTAGGGTGGTTCATTTTTCTTTTTGACATTTTCTTGAGGGCCTTCTTCACCCTTTTCTTTTGTACAACGGGATCATTTATAGATAGACCATATTTGTTGCAGATAGATCTACTGTCAGGTAGACTGGACAATTTCTGTATAGATTTATTCACCTTCATTTGTGCATAGTCCAACCAAGGCTTTTGTTATGTACTATATATTTCCCCCATGTATAAGATTCATAGGGGTTTTGGAATACTTCTTGAATTTTCAAGTAATTTACAAATATAGAAGGTAGAGCTGCAAGATACACCTGTTTCCATAAGAGATTCTTGCTATCTTTTACTTCATAGATTCTTTGAATCCAATCCCTATGGGAAGTCTTCATAATGGGACATTTATTTACATTTGAGATTCATTAATATCAGAGAGTGTTTATCTGATATTTCTGATTCTGCACCACACCAATGTTCAAGGATGAATGATGTCAAAGCTCCAATCATTTTATTTTGGGGATCCCCATTTTCATTATGTACAACATCCCCTGCTTCATCTTTAACTATTTCTTCTGCCATTCTATCTACCAATGCTGGAGAGGATTTTGTTTCCCACTATCTTCTGAGTGTACTAGTAAAACACTGAATTAGTGTCTTACAGGCACCTACTTCAGTTTTACCCCTCATGCACGTTAGCTTATATTCAGTGAACATTTGATCAGTTATCTGTCTTATTTGATTGGAACTTAGATTTTCAATGTTCCATTCTTTATGTGCATCATTGAAAAATGTTTGAGATTTTGGCAGCTTACTCTTACCACTCAAATCAAGAGCAGGATATCTTGAGTACTGGCTGGGCAATGGATCATAAACTGGTAGTAGATGAGAGTCAAATAAGGTTTCTAATTTTTCTGATTTTTCTTTTAGGAAACAAACTGGGAAATTTATCTAGTGATTTCTAGATAGAATGTACAGGGACAGGATGGCTAAACAATAGTGAAGAAGGAATGTATTCATCTTTGGACGTAGAAGACGTTTTTCCCAATTGTGAGGAAAGATCTTCAATCTTTGTATGGGTCAGCACAAAGGCTTTTTGGATTTCATTTTCGATTTCCTCAAATTGTGCATCTATTTTTGCAGACAATGTTCTTGCTTCACTATGACCTTCTCGTACGAATCCTTCTATTGTAGAAACAAAAAATTGGAAATCATTCAGACTTTTATTTATACTGTTTATAGAGACTTGTAGAGACTCTACTTGTTCTTTTTGTGCATTTGATGCTAATGCATGCATATCTAAACCTTTAAAAGAAACTCTCAGATTGTTATATTACACACATTAGACAATGTCACTACTAGGATTTAACTGCAAAACCCTAGATTTCCATTTTCCAACAATCATTTAAATAGATTTCAGATTGTTATATCACACATATTAGACAATTTAACTTCACTAGGGTTTAGCTATAAAACCCCAGATTTCCAAATATCATCATCCTAGAATCTCATACAAGGACTTCCATTAAATCCTAAGACTCACGACCATCAATGACGAGGTCAACACACATTTAGTAATTCATAATCATTCATAAGCATATCATATGTCCAACAACATTAATACATCTGACCTAGACCAAGCTAGTGTTTCAACCAAAAGAATATATCTATATATGCCTAGATTTCATCATGCAAATACATTTTATATCATGTGTTAGTCAAACCCATTTTCATAATGATCATTAAGATTTAGACACACAACCATCTTGATTACATTAGGGGTTGATCAGAGAAACACATAGATACCAAGAAAATCAATTCTAAGACAATATAAGGGTTTTCCTCATACATTCCATAAAACCCTAATGAGCTAGGGGTTCCAATGTAGAAACATAGCAAACCCAACATTACCAAAACTTCGAAGGTTCCAAGATTTTAGACCTTATCATTCAACCCTAACAAGTTAGGATTTTCCAATCATACCAAAATCTCAAACAAGACATCATCAATAAAACTTCAACTAGCATTTCACAATATCCCTAAGCTGTTTAGGGTTCCAGACATTCAGAATAGCATACCCTTCGGTTAGGGTTTTCCAGGACCTGTCTAGGGTTCTACATAGTCAATCAAGAATATGAGTGGGGTGGGTAGATTTATCAAGAGATGAATCACCCAAACAAGAATCACTAAGAATCAATACAGCAAGTCATAACAAAGTTAGTAATAGATCATCAAATGAATAATCCTTTCAATCAATGTATTCAAAGCATACCTTTGTTTCTTGACTAACTTTGTCTTGAGAGATCCTCCTTCTTGCAGATGTTTTTCCTAATCAAGACAATAGAGGGAGAAAGGTGATTACTATTTAATATAATTAGAACTACATGAATACATGAACCCAAAACTGAAAAATACATGAAATACTTATCTTTGGGAGTTGTTGGGGGCTCCCTCCAAAGCTTGAGGGATACCTACAAACTTATAAAAACAATACAAAAATGTCTTTTCCAAAATTTGTTAAAAACCTATAAATTCTAAAAACATATAAAACAAAGTATCTAAAGCTACAAGCAAAAGACTTAATAGTGTAAGTTCCTAATGTTGGGTTCTTTGGGCTTGAATTTCTTTGAGTCTCCTTCTACAGTGAGGTTGGCTTGATCCCTTCCTCTCTTCTTATTCTTTGGATTCTCGGGACAGTCACTCTTGTAGTGACCCTTCTTATGAGATTGATAGCACTCTATCTTGGACATGTCAACTTTCTTCCTCGACCCCTTAGATCTCTTTCCTTTATGATGAGCAACATAAGCATTTGATACTCCTTCTGTATCTGAAGTTAGATGCTCCTTCAAGTTTGTTCTCACCCTTGATTGAGTTAGACATAGTAGATTCCTTTCCTGAGATAGTACCTATGTATGGATCAAGTGCTTGAGACTGCCTTTTTCTTCCTTTTTTCAACCAAAGCCTTGGTACCATGTTAGAAAATCATAAAGGCAATACATATTTTCTTGTTCTTGATAATTACTTGTGATGTTTCTTATTGTTACGATTCTTTATATCTTCTTTCTTTAGTTCATCAAGCAATTACCAAAAGCAGCAACACATAAAACAATAGACACCAGATGTAGGTGTGAAAATTTTGAAATCCAGAA
Source organism: Pinus taeda (assembly GCA_000404065.3). Classification (NCBI taxonomy): domain Eukaryota; kingdom Viridiplantae; phylum Streptophyta; class Pinopsida; order Pinales; family Pinaceae; genus Pinus; species Pinus taeda. The sequence continues at coordinate 157,634 of APFE031332292.1, forward strand.
CCCTACTATAGCAACTGACAATATTTCTTCTATTTGTTGAATTAATTAAACAAATTATTTGCAGTTCGCTATGGAAAATATTGAAACATATACACTGCAACCTTCACAAAACAAACACCGCGGAAGAAAATAAATGCTGGAAAATTAGAGAAATTCTAGTACACACATAAAGATATTGACACAGTTGTTTTTGGACAATTGTCCTCGAAAAAACCCAATGCGGGAAAACCAGTGCAATAGATGAGGGTTTCTTTATTAATTCTTCAACAATAATTCAAGTACAAGAATTTAGATAGCAAAACAAATGAAAATACTGAGAGAAATTTAGAAACAAATTTCTCACTCTCCACATTGACTTCCTGATCCCGAGATGGACCCTCTGCCCATACGCAGGTTTTTCTTTGTCACCTTCTGCGTAGTGAATGCACAGGGCTCTAGTGGATTGCATCTCTCCCTTTTTCCTCACGCTGTCTCCTCCTGAATTCGACCAACACTTTCCGGACCGCTGCTAATGCCCTCTCTCTCTCCCCTGCAAGTCACACACTGGCTCTATATCCTCTGCTGAACTTCAGCGATTGAGATAATCGTTCTGCTTGGGCAATTGAGATAATCGATCTGCAGTGACTGCGCAGTGCTCTAGTGGATTGCGTCTTTCCCTCTCTCCTCAAGATGTCTCCTCTTGAATTCGACTAGCACTTTCTGGACCACTGCTGATGCCCTCTCTCTCTCCCCTGCAACTCACCCATTGGCTCTATCTCCTCTGTTGAACTTCAGCCACTGAGAAAATCGATATGCCTCGGCGACTGAGTAACTGCCTTGGTGTTTCTAGTGTGTTTTCCAACCCCCATCGAATTTCTTATAATCTCTCGTTGAGGCATCAACGACCAATAATAAAACATAATCGATGGCTAAGATTAATTAGAACCTGATCCATGTCTTTTTATAGAAGATTCTCATAATGACTTAATTAATTCCCTTTAGTTAATCAGATTTCCTAAGTTTAGACTTAGGACACATTAAAAAAATGATTAATTATTTTAATTAAGTCGTCTCTAGGTGGAATTTCTAGAAACGATTTCTGGGTTTTGGAGAATACATGTATGCTAGCCTCTCCACCAAATTTCGTGGCTAGAACACATCCGATGCTACAAAAACTAACACTTCCTCTTAGCGAGGAATGTGTTCTAGTCTAAGTCACAGGACATGTCCCCTAGGGTCACGTGTCTTGTATTTCACTTGTCGGACACGAAATACGACCTAAAACATGTCCAACATGGTTTTGAACATTTCCTCCAATCAAGACATGCGTGTTCGACGTGGCGAAAATGTGCACTAGCGTTTTTTCCTCCGAGGACACATGTCCCATGAAAAATCGCTCATAAAGCCCACACAAGGTTCATTTTTTCCCTTTTTTTAGTCATTTTTGGCCGTCGAAGCTCGCTGGAGTTGTTGTCATCTCGCTGGAGTTTCTTTGTTTGCTTGCTGAGTCACTGATCATTGTTTGCGTGGGGCCATGTAAGCATTTTCCAAATTCATGTATAATTTGTAATATAAAAAAACCAAACAAACAAATGGCAACTGTCTTGTAACCTAGTCATGCGAGGTAGCTGAGTTATATTACTGTCATAACAATATTACAATTTACAATGGTTCACACTGTCGTGTCTATTCCCATTTTGTTGTCATGACTTTATTAGACTTTCCATTACAATGCATCAGAGACTGTTGCAGTCATCCTATGTTTATTCCACCCTTGATGTTTTGAGCCTAACCCTACTTCAAGGAACATATCATCTAAAACAATTACATAGTAAATGGCCATCTTTCCAAGAATACACCAACCTCAGCAGCGCATCGAATGCTCTTCCAAGATCCACATGCACTTGTGCCAATTAAATAAAGGGAATTTCCAATAAAGAAAACATCTAGTGCCATAGTATGCATGTGCATGACTTCAGGATAAAAATAGAATGGGATAAGGTGTGCTAAAAATTATAGATTTCATGCCTAACAAGGCACACCCTACCTTATTTGACTTGTTGTTCTTTGAATTGCCAAAATTTGCACCTGACATCATTCTTGAGATAATGGGTTATGCCATGTGTCGTTGGTGATATAGAAGAAGGTTACATGTAACCAGTCACAGAAGGGTGATCCTCATTATTCAATGGAGAGTTGCCTGACTTGCAAGTGCCCACACTTTCACACAACAATGTGATGAGGCTTAAAGTGGAGGTCAAGAGAAGTGTGCAGCTCATGTTGGAGCAATTCCTGCAACTCACATGTTGGAGCAGCATACACCTTTGGAATTGTCTCCAAGCTTGTCTTTGTAAAAAGTTAAAAACTATTTGAATTAGTCCAACAAAGCGAATGCAAAAAGCTCTTCTACATTTCTGAAATAGAACTTGCATTTTGTTGCTTGTGGTCTTAAACAACCAATTTAATGCCATCACTATTGGAAGTGTCTTCCTACCTTAATGGAAAATCTGCATTTTATGGTTTCAATATCTAAGTTCTTCTAAATTTCTAGTTAGTGGTTTCTTATGTGCTCGTAGCCTTGTACAATTGTTAATAAGTTAATAACATGAAGATTCAAGAATGAACATTGAACTATGAACAATGAACCATTGAACATCATTGATGTAGTAAATTAATAAACTAATACTATATTTTAGTATTATATATATAAAACGTGTCACTTGTGTCTTGTTACTAGGGCCACTATGTCTCGTGGCGAATACTCGTATTTACGTGTCCTCCGTGTCTCGTGTCCTCGTGTTATGTGACTTAGGTTCTAGTGTTGCAACCCACTGAAGCAACACCTTGTCTCCGCACCATCTCCTGTCACGCTGTTGATGTCTCGCTGCTCTGCCCATCACTACTGCGCAACTCTGATCTGAGTTAATAAGTTAAATAACATGAAGATTCAAGAATGAACATTGAACTATGAACAATGAACCATTGAACATCATTGATGTAGTAAATTAATAAACTAATACTATATTTCAGTGGCCCTAGTAACAAAACACGAGTGACACATTTTATATATATATATATATAAAATGTGTCACTCGTGTTTTGTTACTAGGGCCACTATGTCTCGTGGCGAATGCTTGTATTTACGTGTCCTCGTGTCATGTGACTTAGGTTCTAGTGTTGCAACCCACTTAAGCAAAACCCTGTCTCTGCACCATCTCCTGTTACGCTGTTGATGTCTGGCTGCTCTGCCCATCACTACTGTGCAACTCTGATATGAGCTGCATCTATGCTACTGCTGACCTTGCTGAACCACTGTCAACTACTGCATCTGCACTGCAACTCCCCCTAATTTGTTGCAGCTGCAATTGAGAATCCATTTGTTTCTGCTACTGAAACGGGTTCTCCACCATACCCATCTGTTCCCTGAACTGGATGAACTTAGCTCTCCATAGAGTTTTCATGCCTATGTTTGCTACCTGATCTCTTGTGGGAACATATTGCTGTTAGATTGCCTCGCCCTGGACGTAGTCTCTGATGAAATGACATCTGATATCAATGTGCTTTGACCTATCACGAAATACTGGATTCTCAGAGAGTTTTATGCAACTCTGATTTTCACAATAAACACTGGTTGCTCCCATCTTCTTCCTGAACAAACTCATGAGAAACTTCTTAAGCCATATAGCTTCACACGTAGCTTTGCTGGCTGCCATATATTCAACTTCTCCTAAGCTCAGTGCTACTGACTTCTGCTTCCTGCTGCACCGTAAGACCATCCCTGATCCAACACTGAAGTAGTACCCGAAGGTACTTTTCCTGTCCATTGAACTACCTACCCAATCTGCATCTGTGAATCCGCATAATTTGATGTCATCTCCTCAAGTGTATTTCAACCCATAACCGACTGTTCCATGCACATATCTAAGAATGTGCCTAGCTGCTGCCCAATGCACCCTTTTCAGTTCTACCATGAACTGAGTAAGGGTATTGATAGCGAAACAAATGTATGGCCTAGTGTTAACCAGATACATGAGCGACCCAATGAACTATCTGTATAAGGTGGGGTCGACTTCCTTGTCCCCCGAAGCATCTATCTTCTTCAATTGGTGATCATTCGCGTCGTCATGGGTCGGCTATTCTGCATTCTAAACCTCTTTAGAATATCTATAGCATATCTCCCTTCCCAAGGAAAATCTCCCCATTCTTTTGCCATACTTCCAGTCCTAGAAAATAGTGCATTAACCCCATATCCTTCATGTCGAATTCTGCTTCAAGGTTTCTTTTGCAGTCCTTTATAAGCCTTGATGATCCTGTCAGAAATAGGTCATCTACATACAAAACTAGAATGAGAGGCTCATTCTCCACCATCAAATAGTAGAGATTGGGATCTGCATCACCCTTGATGAATCCCAACTGCTGTAAATAATTGTCAATCCGACCATACGACACCCTAGGTGCCTATTTGAGCCCATATATGGATTTCTTCAACCTGCATACATGAGTGTGCTTCTCATGAGTTTCGAAGCCTTTAGGCTGCTCTATATAAACCTCTTCTTCTATCACCCCATTCAAGAATGCTGTCTTGACATCCATTTGTTGAATCTCCCATCCTAACCCCGCTGCTAGTGATATAACGGATGTGATAGAGGTATATATGGCAACGGGGGCGAATGTCTCCTCATAGTCTATCCCTTTCTTCTGTGCATACCCCTTTGCCACAAATCTAGCCTTATACTTCTCTACATTTCCATCTGTAGCGTACTTGATCTTGTAGATCCATCTAGAACCTACAACTGATCTGCCTTTTGGTCTAGGCACTACCTCCTAAACATCATTTGTCATGATATAATTGTATTCTTCTACCATGGCATCCACCCACTCTTGATGTTGTGTGGCTTCCTGAAAGCTGGAGGGTTCTGTAACCTGAGCTACTAAAGCTTGATATCTGTCAGGCTACCTGCGCTGTCTCTTGTCTGTCCTAGGAGCTCCGACAAACTCCTCTATGTCCCTCGAGGTCTGACGCACTTCCCTACTGGCTCTACCACTGGTGGTGGGAGGTTTAATTAGTTCCTCCTCCTGTTCTTGCTGTTCCGTCTGCTGAGAACTCCCTGGATCTCCTACCCCTGAGGAGATACTGGTACTGGTCACCATTCTCAATCCCTGTGATTGTCCTCCTGCTTGTCCCACTTGCTATCCCTGCTGCTGGACTAACGGAACTTCTGTTGACTCATCACCTGCAGGCATTTCTCAAGATCTTCTGAAAGCTATGTCTTCCATGAACTTTACATCTTGCCTCACTACAATCTTCTTGCTGCTAGGAATGTAGATCCTGTATGCCTTTGAGGTCTCGCTATACCCTACGAGGAACCCCTTTTCTGCAGTCTGATCCAATTTACTGCGTTTTTCATCTGGTATGTGACAGTAAGCCACACTCTCGAATATTCTCAAATGACTTACTTCAGGCTTCTTTCTTGTGAAGACCCACTGTGGCGATTTCTTCCCCAATGCTCTATGAGGTGTTTTGTTTTGTATGTACACCGCTGTGTTGCATGCCTTTGCCCATAAAATTCTAGGCAAACGCTAGTCATACATCATAGCCTTTGGAGCCCCAACTATTGTTCTGTTCCTCCGCTACTCCATTTTGTTGAGGATTATATGGAGCTGTCCATTCTCTTTTGATGCCTTCTTTTGCGTAGAAGTTTATGAAGTCTTTATCTGTGTATTCTCCACCATTATCTAAATGTAGCACCTTGATATTTTTACCTGTCGTGTTCTCTACGAGAGCCTTGAACTCTCTGAACTGACCAAAGACCTCATCTTTGGTCTTTAAGAAATAGATCTAGGTTTTCTTGGAATGATCATCAATAAAGGTGACAAAATATTCACCATTGCTAAGAGCTCTAATGGACATAGGGCCACAAATATCTGAGTGTATCAATCCCAACAATTCATTTGCTCTGCTGTCACTTCTAGGAAATGCTGCCTTTGCATAAATCCCAAGTACGCATCCTCTACACACATTGTTGTGCTCTGTGTTGAGAATTGGAACCCCTGTTACAGTTTCTCTGAGCATCCTAATTGCCCCATGGTGTAAATGTCCCATCCTCCTGTGCCACAGTTTGTTCAGCTCCTTCCTAGTGCTATTCTCACTGCCTATCAGTGCCATTGGAGAATCGAGTTGCAACTTGTATAACCTGTTGCTTCAAGCTCCAATCTGTCTCACCTTCTTCCAGCGAGAGTGTTTGACATACACATTCTTCCCCACGAAGTGTACATCTTACCCCTTGTCCTGCAGCTGGGACACTGAAATTATGTTCATACCCAATCCTTGCACATGTAGTACATTAGTAGCGCTGGTGCTGGTTCCTGTTTCTGTCTGAAATTCTATGTGCCTCTCCCTATCGGAGTACATTTAGTTCTGTTACCCATAGTGATATGGAAGTCCATCTGCTCCTCTTGATAACTAGAGAAATATTCTCTAACTCCCGTCATATGAGCTGAAGCTTCATTATCAATATACCAGACACCAGATGATGTTGAACTTGACAAGCACACGAACTCGTCCTCCAACCTGGAGGATAATTCTTAGGCTTCTGACTGTCAATTCTGTCCATGATTTTCTATGCTATTTCTCCTTTCCTTCCTGACATCGTTTTGTACCGCAAATTGCTACAAAATAACTGCGTCCCAGGCTCCAGTTGAAGATCTGCTTTGTAAGGAACATACTGCTGCTCCCTCTGCCTTTGGTCATCTTTGATCTGGAAAATTTATTCTTTGTCAATTCTCTTAGAAAAATATTGTTTTTCTCAAAAAACGATCTTCTGGCCAAAGGAACTGCGCTACCTTTGGGGGTCTCAAATCGCTGCCTACGCAGAGCTTCAAAATTCCTCTTCCCTTTTGCCATTGATCTCTCCAGCTTCCAAAATGTGCTCTGATACTATGTGAAAATTCCGAAATTCGGAATCCTACTGTAGGAATTGATAATATTTCTTCTATTTGTTAAATTAATTAAACAAATTATTTGCAGTTTCCTCGACAAATATCGAAACATATACACTGCAGCCTTAACAAAACAAATACTGGGGAAGAAAATAAATGTTGGAAAATTAGAGAAATTCTAGTACACACATAAAGATATTGACACAGTAATTTTTAGACAATTGTCCCCGGAAAAACCCAATTTGGGAAAACTGGTGCAACAGATGAGGGTTTCTTTTTCAATTCTTCAACAATAATTCAAGTACAAGAATTTAGACAACAAAATAGAGGAAAATATTGAGAGAAATTTAGAAACAAATTTCTCACTCTCCATAGTGACTTCCTGATCCCGAGATGGACCCTTTGCCCATACGCAGGTGTTTTTGTGTCACCTTTTGCGTAGTGATTGCACAGGGCTCTAGTGGATTGCATCTCTCCCTCTTTCCTCACGCTGTCTCATCCTGAATTCGACCAACACTTTCGGGACCACTGCTAATGTCCTCTCTCTCTCCCCTGCAACTCACCCACTGGCTCTATGTCCTCTGCTGAACTTTAGCGATTGAGATAATCGATCTGCCTCGACAACTGAGTAATTGCCTTGGTGTCTCCAATGTGTTCTCCAACCCCCATCGGATTTATTTTTATAATCTTTCGTTGAGGCATCAACGAACAAGATTAAAACATAATTGATGGCTAAGATTAACTAGAACTCGATCCACATCTTCTTCTAGAAGATTCTCACCATCCCTTAATTAATACCCTTTAATTAATCAGATTTCCTAAGTTTAGACTTAAAAAACATTAAAAAACGATTAATTATTTTAATTAAGTCGTCTCTAGGTGGAATTTCTAGAAACGATTTCTGGGTTTTGGAGAATAGATCTATTCTAGTCTATCCACCAAATTTCATGGCTAGAACACATCCGATGCTACCAAAACTAACAGTAGGCACATGCCAGGGCAAGACCCCTCTCAAGGGGAAAACCCAGGCAAGATAATTCTTCCTTTCAATAGTATTCTTTGAGACTCTTCACCCTAGACCAAGACCAAACCTTCCATCCACACCAAGTCAACCTCCCAAAATTTCAACCTCTTCCCAGCAAGTTCGACTATGCAACAACTTATGACAACTGGCAACTTCCGGCAACAGTGAAACTTGGAAGACTTCGATCTCCCAATCCAGGACACAAAATAGAGAGAGAGAGAAACACCAAAATTTCAATTTTCCTTGTCTCCTTATACTTCCCCACCTTGCATTCACTTCGACTTCTCGGCAACAGACTTCGCACCTTTTCCCAGCTACAAGAGAACTTCGCACTTCTGCCCAACAACAAGAGATTTTCGCACTTCTTCCCAGCTACGAGAGAATACAAACTTGATGAGAGAATGATGCTCCAAATGAATTTGATGACCTTCCTTTTATAGGATTCTTGTGGGGTTGAATAGGGTCCTTAGGTTGACTTGATCTTCCTTTAGGTCGACATGGTGTGTAGGCTACAATATTCATATTTGACTCAATACTTAAACTTTTTACATGATTCAAAAGCCCAAGAAGGGTCTCTTTAAATGTACAATAACTGTATAGACTCAGAATAAATCTTAGAAGCCCTCAATGGGGACTTTGACCTAAAACAAGGTGACCCAAGCATGAAACCCATGCTTTAATAAGCCACAATAATAATAACAAAAATTCTTTTGACAAGTACATTACATGATGACTCAAGTACACTATTGAAGACCGAACATATTTACATTTTCTAATACCTCTTAGATCAGAGAAGCTTAGAACCATAATGTTTACTAAGGCAAAGAAAGAGGCAGGCAAAATGCTTGAGTCTATTAAATCAACATGGCCAACATTTGGGGATAGTATTGTTTTTGATGGATGGACAGATCTCGCACGCCACCCACTCATCAAATTCATGGTGTCTTCCTTGAATGAACCAATTTTCTTGAAATCAGTGGATGCACTTGGAAAATACAAGGATGCACAATGTGTTGGTGAGTTGTTCATTAGAGTTATTGAAGATGTAGGTGTTGGTTCTTGTGTGCAAATCATTACAGACAATGCACTTGTTTGCAAGTCTGTTGGCATGATTGTGGAATCTAAATATCCACAAGTATTTTGGATACCTTGTATTGTCCATTCCTTGAATTTAGCACTTAAATCTATTGCTTCTGATGTGCCTTGGATTGGAAGTATTATTGAGGATGCACGACATGTCCACAACTTTGTACAAAATCATACAAATTCCCTCACAATCTACAAGGAGTACACCCATCCATCATTTTTGAATATTGCAAATACATAGTTTGCCTCTTCATTCATCACATTGAAAAGGTTGAGGGAGGTCAAGATTGCTCTTGGGGCCATGGTTATTTCAGAGTTTTAGTCTTTTTGGAGAAAGACAGATTAAACAACCTAAAAAAGAGTCAAGGACACAGTGTTAGATGATGCTTGGTGGGACAGGGTAGATATTACTATTAAGATCATGGACCCGATCTTTGCTTTGCTACGATTTGCAGATACACACCAACCCATCCTAGGAGAGGTTTATGAGGGATGGGATTCCATGGTTGAGTCCGTGAGGACCATTATTTTACAGAGTGAGTGCCCTAAGTATGAGACATCATCAAAGGCCTTCTTCATCAGCATATAAGTTATTCTTGTTAGCAGATGGGACACGAATTGCACACCTTTGCATTGTTTGGCTCACTCATTGAACCCAAAATACTACAACCATGAGTGGCTGAATGGTGGACGTTCCCGTAGATTCCCTGCTCAAATGGATTTTGAACTTTCATAGGGGAGGAAGGATGCATTGAGGATGATATTTTAGGATAGAGCATCCCTTGATGAGGTGGAGGATGTCTGTGCAGATTTTTCCATTGGTACTAGGCGATTTGCAGACTATGATGTGATTAGAGACAAGGGGGCTAAGAAGCCCTATTCTTGGTAGGCAACTCTTGGGGCAACAAGCCCTCCTCTGCAATAGTTAGCCATGAGACTACTCTCTCAGGTGACCTCATCCTCTTGTTACGAGAGGAATTGGAGCACATATGGGAATTTATAGTGTCAAGAAGAGCAGGCTTAAGTAGTCTAGTGCAGAGACAATGGTGTATGTGCACACCAATCTTCGTCTTATTTACATGCAAAGGGATGATTGGTTGAAGGGAAAGACATAGATGTGGGATGTCTTTCCTAATGATATGGGTTTGGACATTGTTGAGTTGGCATTGGCCAACTTGGATCTTAATGACCCAGTGCTAGAGCCTGTCACTTTTGATGATGGTGATAATCTTGAGGGGTCATCCTCCACACCAACAAATGCAAAGATTACATTGGATATAGAGGAGGAGGATGTAGCGGAGGAGAGCAATGGTGACCATGATAGTGATGTTGATTTTGATGATGATATTGATGATTGATGAATTACCTACTACCTTGTAGACTTGTAGTTGTTTTGTATTTTCTATTTCTATTTGCCACTGACATTGCTACTACCTATGTAACGCATTTTGAATTTGATGACTTAACGAGAAAACTGCAGTTTCTTGTCTCTCTCCTATTGGACCATTGATGAATTTATCACAATTGTATTTGTATGCATAATATTATTTTGTAAAACTTACAAATTTTAAATTTACAATGTAGAATCTAGATCTATGTCTGAATTTGTATCATGAATGAGAATTTCTGTAAGCAATATCTATTTAGTATTAATTTTTTAATATATATATATATTTATATATATTATATATATATTTTTAATAAAAATAATATATAACGTGTCCTAAGTGTCCTGTTTCGGGGTGTCAACGTGCCTATGTCGGACACTCAAATTTTCGTGTCCTGCGTGTCACCGTGTCAGGTGACTTAGCTCATGAGAGAAGCCTCATCTTAAGAGCTATAAAGTCGAGGTGGATGTAGCCAAAGAAAAAACATAAAGCCAAATAAAAATCTTGAGGTATGCCACCTCACTCGGAGGCCAATGCCACAAATTCCATGCTTGAAAATAAAAAAGCATAACTAAAGAAAAATGGGCAAATCAAATAAAGAAAAAGGCAAGAAAAGTGGAAGTAAGTGCTAAGAAAATGGTAACTCAATGCAAGTAAGCGCACCCTAATCTTTAAAGGAATATCTTTAACATGCCTTATGTGGCTATGCTAATCAATTCATGAAGTCACCCACCAAGTCAGATCATCCTTCATTGCACATACCCTTACTTAGTGTCCTAGGAACTACTTGTCTCAGGAGTTGTCACATGTCATAGGGGTTTAATGTTGTCCACAACATGGTTAAACTTGGCTAACAGTATAAGTTCCATGAGTTATTGAGAAGTTTGAAGATTATATGTTAATGTTTCTCTACCTAATGGCACTTACATTTTGACATAATTTATCATTTATGTTGCATTGGGATTTGTATTGCCTCAGGATCCATGTACTTGCATTGAGGTTTGTGACTGCTTTGGGGTCCATGAGACCTACCTTGGGCATTGTGATTGCCTTGAATATTGTGAGACGTTCATTGGGCATGATGACAGGGCCATGCACTCTTCTTTGGATGCCACACATGCAACATCATCACTTATTTTGAGGCGTTGAATTGCTCTCTTGCATCATTTGATTGATGTTGTTGCATTTGACAACTACATGTGGCTTCCTTCCATCCATTTGGCAACTTTTGAGGAGGATGTTGGACTATTTTGAGGAGTGGCCCACCTTATATTCACATGTGGGGTATTTGAGCATCTCTTGGAGCATTTGAGGGGACAACCCTCTTATTCTTGTTGGCTCTGCATATGTCAGGCACATATCGAGCATTTTGAAGATGATTTGTATTATTTTGATGAGTTCATAAGGAATCTATTGTATTTGACGACGTCTATTCCCCTTTTTAGGAGGGCATCTACTTTGTATAGGCATCTATTTGGTCGAGTTCCCGTCGTTAAAAGCACCTTGTTAATGGGAGGTCACGGGGTCAATTATTCTCGATGCTCTCGGGGTAGGCTCTGCTAATGAGCTAGTGGGAAAGTGATCCCTTCGGATGGATTTGCCCGGATATTTCCGTGGATGTAGCGGCCACCAATCTCCAGTGTATGTAAACCACACTAAAAAAAGAGGCATCTATCTCACTGATTGTACATGTGGCATTAGTCCACCTTATGTTATTATTGTTGACTAGATCCTCCAATGTTTGTTGGAGCATAGTTATTTGAGCATAGATCTAGGAGTTTGATGAGGTCTAATGCTAATTTTATTGTGGAATTTGTTGAGCTCTTTTCTTTTAGTCTCCTCTTTTTCAAATGGGTTATAAATTTACAAGTTTTGGAATAAAATTCTTTTGCACTTGTCTCTTGTCTAAGGTTTTGTGGTGATAGATGATCAACTTTTCATGAAATGTGGCAAAAGATTCTTGGAACATGCTAGTTAGGATTTTATTTCAGCTTTGGACTTGTCTAAAGCTATTTGGGTGCCATAAAGGTATATCACTATGTTGGAGACGTAAGTTATCTCTTGTTTGTTTGCTTGAAGTGTATTAGTCTTTGCCTAGTTAATCCTTGTAAACAAAAGCAACACCTTATCCCCTCATTAAGTAAAGACACTCCCTAGTAGTCTTTTGGAAGTGGTGTGTGCCTCCATTCCATTATATGTAATATTTTGTTGCTAATCCTTTAGAGGAATTGCCCCTGCAAGGTGCATCTTGACCCCGCTGCCCAAAGTAAACCAAATGCACTAGTCTTCGTCCCTCTTGAACCCCTTTGAATCCAAATTTCATTTCTCCTTTTACCTTTCTTTTGTTTATTTCTGCAAATCTGGAATTTACTGTAGAAATTTATCATAAAAATCAAATTGTAATAGAGCCATAAAAACCTCCAAAATCCCATCTCAAGCTTGGCTCTCTTTCCTCAAGCAAATTGTTGGAAATTCCCCTAAAAACCTAAAACCTATTGCTTGTATGGGCCCTTGAAGTGTGCTTTATTGCAAATTCTTAATAGGGCATTGAATCATTGTTTAGATCTGATTTTGAATGGAAATCATAAAAACGTATTTGAGCTTGTTTTAGATAGTTTAAAGGCAAATTGTCTTACTTGCCCTAGATGCTTTTCTTTGCTTGGTCTCCTCGTTATTGGTTGAAACTCTGTTAAATAGACATTATATTCTGGTTTTAAATCTCATTTGAACATCTTAGAATATCACATACACAGGTTTGAAGTTGGAATTTTAAGATCTAGGTCAAGAAAACCCTAGATGTATTGCTCTTTTTTGCACTAGTTTGGCATTATCTTGTTCATTGTGAGAGGGCATTGTTTAGATTTAGTCATAAATCTGGAATTTACTTCTACACAATCATTCACACAGATTTAGACTTACGGAATAAGATTCTAGGGCTAAAAAACCTAGATATCTTGTCCAATTTGCCTAGTTTCATGCTTGTCTCTTCTTGTTTTAAGGGCATTTGATAAGCTAGTTAAAAATCTGAAATTTCTCTTTAAATATATTATAATATCAGATTTTAGATTCACTTATGTGTTTAAGTGGCAAATCTATGATAACTTGGTAAAATCTCTAAGTTGATTTGCTAGAAATAGCCTAGTTTGTTACTTGTAACATCTTGAATAAGTGGGCTGTTTGTAGACTTCTTTAAATCTGGATTTTTCTGCATTTTTATCTCATAAACAGATTTAGAAGTGATCTTTTATTGTTCATAAGCAAGTCTTTTTGAGATTTATTGCATTATCTAACCCTGTTGTGCAGTGGATAATGTTAAGGACAAATAAATTTTGATTTAAGTGGTTAAATTAAAGATGGTAATGATACATGTGAAATTGGATATCAATGACATTACTAAGCTTTTACTTGCTCCCACTACACACTATACTACACTTTGAGCTTAACTAGGAATCTTTGTAGTCTAAAGTGAGAAACGCAAAGTCAACAAAGTGATAGTGGTGTCTTGATTCTTGCCTATAGTTGCTATTAAGGTCTCATAGCATGATTACTACTTTTGCACCTATTGAGATCCTAGTAGGTAACAGGTTGGTCACAGTAACTAGGTTACATGGGACTCATCTTTTGACTGCTAGCATACTATTGCCTTGTTGTGATGAAACTCTTGAAGGATGTAGAACATGGTAAAGATAAAATGTGAGAAATGCATCTTTTGTTTCTTTGCATAATTTTCTAGAGCTTCTGGCATTTTTACACAGTTTTGTATTTGCCTAGAATTGTAAGGCAAGTTATGCTTTTCATCTTCTCTTTTTAAGTTTTTTTATCAGCTTTCAGGTACGTTGAGAATCAATCGGTCATGGGGTCCCTTTAAAAGAGCTACAGCTGGCTTCCAACCCACTCTAATATTTGTTTGGTGCGTTTGCAGCTGATGAGCTTGTCAGACTTGGAATTTGACTTCATCAATCCTTATGATTCATCATCTCGTGTAAATATGCTTGTGATTCCAGAATTTGCAATCCAAGGAGGCCTTGGCTTACTGTTTCTTTTCACTGGGCATTGGATTATGTTCCTATTATCTGCACCCCTTATGTACTACCATGCACAATTGTAAGTTTTCTTTTTTTGGATGGATTGGGTGATTGTAAGAGTGCTACTGTTGGGAGTTGTTCTGAGTGGAAAGTGTTTGAGACATGTTTGATGGTTTTAGTGGAATTTCTGCTACATGCAACAGGGGATTTAAATGAGCCAAACATATATAACAGCTAGAAATTTATAGGTATATTTTGTTTTTAGATTCAGATATCTTTTACAAAAATTAACCACCATTCACAAGGGCATGAGAGAAGGGGGAAAGATGTAGAAAATTACATTGTATTTATGGTATCCTAATTGTGAAAATTTCAGTGTTCTTTCATTAAATATGGTACTTCCACCTATTAATTCTTTTAATAGGTGTTTAAAACAATAGCGAAAACATTGATTTCAAGTTTTGGATAAGGAATTATCATAATCTGCTCTGAATTGGCATCACTTAATATCTACTCCCTTTATTCTTTAAAGATATCGACTTTTTTGTGCATGGTTTTTTTTTTTTTTTTTTTTTTTTTTTTTTTTTTTGTATTCTGGGTCAGGTGAACCCCCTTTTCTTGACAGGAGGGCGTTGAAGTCATTCTATTCTTAGTTTTGACTTGGTCTTGGCCTAATAATTGCCTGCGCCTTTCCTGCAAACTATGATGATTGTTCACACAACACATCATCATACAAGGGCAAGACCTAGCTCCTGAATGTATATCTATTCAGCAAAATAATCGTTGTTTAAAACAGGCAATGAAGGCTCTCATCCTGATATAAGAGAACACGAAAAGACTTATTTTTCTTAAAACCTAAAAGTGGTGTGAAATTGTTCAGTATATTCAAATCTAATTAGAAACTAAATTGGAGACAAAAACCAAAGTTTGACAATAACTTTTCAGTGGATGTTCCACTTGTTATGTATACACATCGTGGACTAGGGTAGGGCTAGGAAATATTTGAGCTTTAGAAATGGTTCAAAATAGAAAAATGAAACCAGACATTTTAGTGAGTAATTAGAAAGAGTCAGAAAGTCTGTAGACAGTCAAGGAGAAATGGGAAAGAAGGTTATGAGAAGCTAAGTTCAAGGTGGGACTGGCAAATATATAGATAAATGGTAGAAGATGTTGAGAAATCAAGATGCTTGTAAATTAGAATTGATTTCTCTTAACTTGATAATTACTTGTGAATGTTTGTTTGCTTCTTATTAAATTTATATTCTCTTCATCAAGCAATTACCAAAATGTACAAAACATGAAGATCACAAAGAGACAAAGGACACAAAAAATTAGGCTCCAAGCTAGGGCAAAACCCCACAAGGGGGAAAACCCAAGAAAATCCTCTTCTTATAGAATCAGATCAAAATGAGATATCCAAGACCCAAGACCAAGATCAATACTGCTACAAAGACCCAAATCAACCCTCCTCCAAGCCATCTCCAACAAGTCATAGTCAACAGAAGTCAACGCAGGTCAAATCTTTGAATTTCGGTCGTGTAGTAGCACAGAATTTGCCTCAGGAAAACTCGCATGTGTGAGCAGAACTAGGGCAGAAATAGCTTCGTTTTCTCTCCCCTTTGACTGTCTTCTCTCTCCCTTGACTTCACTGGTTTTTCTTATCTTGGCATAGAAATTGATGTGATGGATGGCTAAATGGATTAGCTTCTCAAGTGATCGAATTGCCTTATATTTATAGCTGTCCATGAGGTCGAAAAGATGCCTCTTAGGCTGACTAGTCAATGAGGGCCAACTTGGTCTATGTGGTGACATTTTTGACTCAAATAAAATCATTTTTCCTTTTTCTTACAAGAAGTCCAAATGAGACTGACTCAAAAGTATATTTCTTTGACTCATAATAAATTTTATTTTGACTCAAATGACCCTATAAGCATGAAGAACATGCTTTGACTAAAATAGAATAATAATAAATGAATATAATAGATATGAGTACATTTGAATTACATTTATGAATACCGACAGTGGCTACATTTCCAACACTCCCTCTTAATTAGGGAGGTATTCATAATGACACAACATGATACTCTCAAGTTGAAATATTCTCATAAGAAGGGATTCAAATTGATAAGAATCATCATAACCAACATTGTAAAAAATGGCAAGTCCTTGACTAACAAGCTCTATCTCTCCACTAGATTAGAGCACAGTGCTAGAAGGCATAAATGTGGACACCACCGCCTCTCTAGGCACAGAACCCATGTAGATGTTCACCAGGTACAAGAATATTCTTATCTTGGATACCCATCCTCAAAGAATATCGGTCCTCGGGACTATTCTTATCTTGGATACAAATCCTCAAAGAATATCAGTTCCAGATGCTTATCCAATTCACCATTATCCCTACTAGTGCCTTCACTAGGATTATGACTGTTAGTCTTGGCCATAGTGCATGACACATGGAGAATATGGTGTCCATCCTCACTCCCTCTCAACAGGAAGAAATAACCACAAGCCTAAGCTTGTTAAAAATACTCATTAATGCATTGACTACTTGTTCTTCCGTGGAGATCTATTGTAGCTTCTTGGCTCCTATCTACATCACGTCATAACGAGCTTCAAACTTCCTTGTTCTTTGACAATCTTCATGCAACTTTGAATCCAACATGTCATCAACTAGTTCATCAAACATCTTATGGAGCCAAACTTCTTCGCAGTTGATTGCATAAGCCTTTACATCTTCTTTATTTGTAACAAAGTTCTGCTTTCATGCTCTTCCAAGAAATTATATCAACTTACAATCAACAATAATATCTCTGTTAGCATTCGGATTGTCAACCCAATCAATGTGTTCTTAGATCGAACTAATCAGCTATCGGCACAACGATATCAGAACTCTTCAACTTCTTGCTACAGGATATTGCCCTACATCAAACATCTTCTCTTTTTTGATCACAAGCTTCTCTGGCTTTTCTGTCAAAACTTCAATTAATATTGTATCCATCCAAAATCTTATAGCTCCCACTTTCCAATTGAGATAAGTGAACTTCTTGCCATCTAATCGACTTCTTTACTGCATGCTTTAAACTGCTTTCTCCTTTGTCAATTACTTCTGTTAGGATCTAGACAAGTCTTCGTGCTTTGTTGCGTTCTTTCAATTCTTCCAACTATTAGTCAAGTTTAGATTGTTCTTGTCTTGATTTGCAAGCTTTATTAAAAGACCATGAAAGAACAAAAGACAAAGTATAAAGACAATAACATTAGTGTATTCAAGGAGATGTAGAGTACTTATCTTTTGAAGAAGGTCAGCTCCCTCTTAATCTTGGACACATTCAACAACCCTGTTCTCATATTAGCATGATGTCAACGATTAGATCTACTTCTTACAACAGAAGATAGGGTTTTGTTCATAGGGTTCTTCTTAGTCCAAACTTTGCTAGGGTTTGCAAACCCTAGATGTTGAAGTCTTTAAGACCTGTTAGTAAAAAATTGCAAATTCTACAAATGTACCAGAGAGTTAGCTGCAAAACCCTAGTCAAGCCTTCTATGCATGAGATTTTCATTTCTTGATTGTAAAGAAACTAGCAAGGAAAGGCTTCTGTTAAACACACACATGGAAGCAACAAAATATGAAAGATAAAACATGAGAGTACATTTTTTATTAACAAAACATATACATTTATAGTACATGGTTTGACCATTGGGTTCCACATCCCAAGGTCTCTTGGACTTCCTTAGTCTATTCCACTTCCACACTAACCCATAGAGGATTAGGTGTCCAACATTCCCCCCCTTAATCCGAAGGGTTATGTATGAGTCCAAGAATAGAGCTGTAATACAAAATGTGCAAAAAATGCATGGCAACACTAGGCTGAATGTGCTCTCTGAAATGTTGGTATAAAGGGTGGTGGTTTAAGGATGACCACTAACATTGGAATGCTTAGTGCAGTTCCCAAAACTCTTCCAAGTCTGGCATGAAGCTCAAGTCTTCTACTAGAGGAAGTGCTCCTGATTTTTTGAAGAGGGAAACCTTCAACCAATAAAGGGAAGACTCACCCCGCATGAAAGGGAGAATCTAAACCTGAAAAGGGAGGTCTCAACCTATGATGGTCTAAGGATTACCACGAACTCTGGAATGCTTAATGCAATTCTTGGAACTCTTCCAAAACTGGCAAGAAGATGAAGTCTTCTGCTAGAGGAAGTATCCCAAATTCTATTCCTAGAATTCTTCCGAAACTAGCAAGAAGTTGAAGTCTTTTGCTAGACGAAGTGTCCGAGATTACCAACTGAAGGCATGCTCAAGAGCATCTTTGTCTCTAGCTACAACTCTGAAACTGATGTGGCAAGTTGTGGCTCAGGCTTGCTTGATGTGGCTTTGAAGCTTGTAGATGACCATCATTTCCCCCCTGTCAAGTACAAGGTGAGATGATGGAGAAAACTCGACTGCAAGATTGTTCAATACTCTAGAACAAGTTCTAACATGTGACTGAAATATCTTCTTGGCTATTGATGCCCATTTCCAAGAAGTGATCCATCCAAGATGAATCTTTGTTCTTGCAGGAGACTTGTTTTTGAAGCATTTGTTTGAAGAATGATTGGTTTTATGACAGTGCTTACATGGATGAAGATCAAAATAGTGATCTTTCATAGGGATAACGCGATCACATTGTTGGCATTTCACAATCTGTTGTGGTTGCTGTGGAGGAGGGGCGGAATTTGGAACAACTGGAGGTGAACTGTCATGAGGAGCAGGTGAACTGTCATGAATGAATCCAGCACTTTGAAATTCAATTGGTTTGGAGTAGTCTGGAATATGAAAGGACAAGTCCTTGTCATATCCAAGACCAGTTCTGTGCTTGTTATGGACAAGCTCTTCCTAAGGTCTGATGATGGGCTTGGGAAGTGCAAACTGAACTTCTGCATCTGCATGTACAATTGCTACTTTATGGGAGTCTGTTTCAATCTTCTGAACAGAAATAGGTTTAGAATGATAATTCCTCTATTTTAATTCTTCTTGCTAAAGCTGAGATTCAACTGTAAAAAGTCAATCTTTTCATGTACATCTTGTAAACAACTATGAATATCGGTGAGAAAATCCTTGTTGATTTTGACTATATTATACATAGTAGAGAGTATTAGATTGTCCAGTAAATCTAATATTGCACCAATTGGAGCCATTTTTAACCTCAAAAAATAGTAAAACAATGAGGAAAATATGGACACCAATTTCTCTTTTATAGAAACTTATGGAAACAACTTTAACTCAATCTCTGATATGAACAACCTTTAAGAAAATACACCAATTCGATCTACAAAGGATAGTCTTGGCTTGAAACAATTTCCATTGAACTCCTAAATAATGCCCAATTGCTGCAACTTTAAAGAATATAAACAATCCCCAATTTTTCACATAAAAGGTGGCTTACAAACATGTACATAATCTCATAAACTGTAAAGCTAAAAGCACATAATAAGTGCTTTACATTTGCCAATTTTTAAATGGAAGATGATGAAGTGCTCACCTCTGAAACCCTAGGGTGAAACTTTAGTACAAATTAAAGTGCTTACAATATCATCAGTTTCCTCATATAAAATAAGCAACACTGTAGTGAATGGCAGCACTAAAAAAAAACGCAAAAACTTTAGCACATTCAGGAGGACATCTTAGTCATTCCTTACAAGAAATAATCATATTTTCTCATGAAATGAAACTATTGATCTTCAGCTCAACAATTAGCAATGAATTAGCTTGCTTGAGATCTAAGAGGCCAAACATTGATAAAAAAGAAATTCTCGATATCATGAAGTTTGACATCAAATGACCAAGGCTGGAAAATAGAAACAACCTTCTCTTCATTTACTCCCTCAAGAAATAGATATACCTTGATTTTTCCATTATCCTGATCCCAACTGAATGATCTGAGTGTTGTGTAGGATGCTTTCGGTCTTTTTGCAGCAGAGGTTTGTAAAGGTGTTTCTATCTTTACTGGATCTTTTGACTCTGCAACTACTGAAGCTCATTAGTGAGCAAGGCCTGAATTCTAGGCCTTTTTGCAATGGGCAAATGAGAAAGCTCCTCAATCTCTACGTTCAAATTAATCGATGTGGTGTGCCAATGCTGAACATCATATATATGCCAAAATAGTGTTATGAAAACAATAGTTATGAAAATAGCGTATATATATCAAAACAATAGTTATGAAAACAACGCATAAATCTCTACCTTTGGCCTTAACATCTGTTGGGGTCATAGATAGACACAACCACTGACTATGAAAAGCTGTATGGATTCATGAAGTGATTTGACATCTTCCCTGGGATCTTACTCTCCCGCAAACTTCATACAAATCTTCAATATTTTCTTCCGAGAAATACAGGAGGCAGTGCAATATTTCTATTAGAAAATCCATTGGTGTGATTACGTCCTCGACAAATATTTTCAAACACAAGTGGTCTCTCACATATTTATTCCTATTGTCAGCAATTTTCATGGATCACTATCTGTCAGACATGGGATTGCGTGAGTATAACCACTCGCTGCCTTTACAGAAACCACAAATTGAACGTGTTGAAGTGAACAACCTTCATTTAGCTGTCACAGGACCACAACTCTTGTAGGTAGCAAATTATTTGGATGCAGGCTTCCGACATGCCTAACCTTCACGGTTTAGAGCAATCTTGGGAAAAATGACCAAAGTCACCGCACTGATAACAGTTGCCCCCTTCACCGCCACTGTTGCCACCAGCACTAGCACTGCCACCATTGGTCTGAGTTTTCAAACCTAGGGTTAACAAAACAGGGTCGATGTAAATTGGCTTAAATTATAAAGATGGAGCAATACGCACCATCCTCTCTGCTTCTCACAGAAACTCTGCAACAATCTATTGCTTCAATTCATATCAATATCCATGGAGAAGAAGCGAGGGTTCACTTCACGAGTTTAAGAAATTTGGGGATTTCTGAAAACTATTTGGGATCATTATTTTAGCACATAAATTGCTCTATTTTATCTAACCACTGCAATTTAAAGATGAGTACGTATGAGTATGGCCAAGAAAAATGAGATTGAGGTGAAGAATGAAGAGAAAAGCCTGAACAATAGACACCCAGATGACTTTCAGGTTTCAGGTCCTCGTAATTTATCCACACCCAATTGGCGAGATATTATGAGATCCAGCTGGAAGGATGAAAATTACAAGCGTACAGTGATGGCATGCTTTATACAGGCTGCATATCTACTAGAACTGGATAGGTAGGAAAAGCGAGATGGGAATGCAACATTGGCACCCAAATGGTGGAAGCCCTTCAAATACAAGGTAGTGGAAGAATTGGTGGATGAGAGGGATGAATACCACGACTGATGCCAGCAACAAAGCAGTGTGTAAGAGAGCATAACTCATAGAGAGCAGTGTATGGAGTGTGCTACAAACAGAGAGAGAAATGGAACGTTTCTACCAGGTGAGAGATAGCAAAACGCTGCGTATGGGAATGCAACGGTCCTATTTTGAACGCTCGAAGAAGAGAAAGACAATCCAGTCTTCAATGCTTTTACAAATAATTAAAGAGGGCATTTTTCTAAATAATAGGAGCAATATCACCAAATATGCACTCATCACACCATACTACCATGTCAATGATGTTAGTTTTGCAATATGGGTGGAACATAAGCAGAATAGGCAAATAGGCAGAAAAAAGGGAGTTACTAGGGCAGGACTGTTATAAATTGGGCTGGCTCTGATACCATGTTAAAAACACACATGGCAGCAAGAGAATATGAAAGATAAAACATGAGAGTCCAATTTTATTAACAAAACATATACATTTATAGTACACGGTTTGACCGTTGCGTTCCACATCCCAAGGTCTCTTGGACTTCCTTAGTCTATTCAACTTCCACACTAACCCATAGGGGATAAGGTGTCCAACAAATCTTAATATAACTATTATTTATATGTTATATATTTTAATGTGATTTGTATATTATTATTTTCTTTTATCTAAAAACGTTGTTCGTAATTTTATTAACAAAACCAAAAATATATTATAACAAATTGAATTATATTATTTTTATTACTTTTAACTTGTTATTATTAATGGATTAAACATTTAAATGTTTACGTAGTAAGGCATTCCCCTTTGATAAGAAATTTCATGTTGCCCACTTGTTATCACTTTGTACCTTTGGATTATATGTTATACAATTAAAGGAAGTTAAGTCGTTTGATCATCGCAGGTGAAGTTAGTTAGAAGGAAACATTATTGATAACGTGTTGAGCATAGGTCATATCCCTTTTTCCCTGTCTTGTTCACTGCTTCTATTACTGCAGCTTGCAAACTCTCTCAGGGTGCTAGAAAGATATTTTCATCGTCGTCCTCGTATGAGAAGAACAGACCCTGTCAATGTTTTTGGGTTGATAAGGTTAAGACTGTGCCACCCTCATATGAGAAGAATAATCATTTTCATGGTTTATGGGCGAAGAAGCCCATGGCCACATTGAGGAAGTCCAAGCTTGAGTATTGTTCATCATGGAAGAATCATAATACTAGAGAAGGGCGTGCATAATACCAAATATGGGTCTGCATCGTTGGGGAAAATACTTGTTCCATACTTGTTGTGGTCTCAGATTCCTCCTCCAATACTATCTCTGAATTCGTTCATCAAAACCCCAGCAACATTGCCTACCTTGACTGGGTCTATGGGGTTTTCTTCAATGGGGGAGCTTCCATATTCATGCTTAATTCATCCACCATGATACCTTTTTTCCAGGTCTTGAAATGACTTTCTTGTAATGAATTCTTTCATGGTTTGGTCATTTCCAAGTCTGAAATAAGGGAGAACTTCATAAATTATTATAGTTTGAGAAACAATGATCAAAGGGATTGAGGAGGGGAAGGCAATTCCCTACTCGAAAGGAAACATATAAACGGTTGAAGATCGTTGAGCATAAGAGTGGCAGTGAGATATTGAGTTGGATTCTTGGGTGGGCTCATATAAGCTCAGATGATGAAAAGACCCTTTGTAGTGTCCATTCTCATATCCTTGATTTTCAAGTTGTTTGTGGCAGAACCCAGATACATTACTTCCCTCTCCATGTATCCAAACTTCAATGTCGGAGGCCGCATCGCTACGAAACATCTCTCCTATTATTTTAGAAAACCATACGTGACTAATATAGTAATATTTAAAGCTCCCCCAACTTTCCAGGAAAAAGGATATAGCACAGGAGATGTCTTCATTAAAATAATACTATAAAAATCAAGTGATTTTGTGGAACTCAATCAAAAAGACTATGTCTTTGCGATGGGTGATAATCCCAACAACAATTTTGACTCCCATGTTTGGGGACCACTTCCTGTTGTGGGGTCGTTAATATGCCATGATTATTGTCACTTGTGAACGTTTATTCCACCCATTTCCACCATTCTTCATTATGTCATTTATTATAATTTATCATTTAAATCCATTTTATAAATGATTTATGCTCTCATGGATGAATATTATTTATTCTCCTTTATTTCTAATAAATTGATTATTATGCACTATTTTACCAATGATAGTTCTAATAAGTTGGTTGTAACCTTATTTACCATTTTTAACCTCCAAAGTAACTTCCAGATTGAAGATTTGATTTTTAAATCAGCCAACTCAGAAATTCGCTGGCTTAAGGAGTGAC